>WJXA01000285.1:90000-251331 GCA_014282245.1 Rhododendron simsii
CAGCTATAGTACTAGCCAAGAATCCAGTCTTCCATGATCGTAGCAAGCATATAGATACAAGGTATCATTTCATAAGAGAATGCATGGCTAACATGGAGGTCCGAATGACATTCGCAAGATCGGAAGATCAAATTGCCGATATCCTCACCAAGCCACTCAAGTACGAAATCTTGTCCAAGCTAAGAAACCTTCTCGGAGTTACTAAATCAAGTTTAAGGGGGGATGTTGAAGCATAAACTTTATTGGGTATTTTGGCCCAAGAAAATTAAATCCAAGACAAGCCCAATAGAGAAGCCCAAATAAAAGATATTTTTGGAGAAGTATAAATATCTTGTTTCTAGAAAGTCTAGTTTCTAGAAGAATTCTAGAAGATCCTTGAAAAATATCTAGATATTTGTAGTGAGTATAAGTCACATGTAAAATCTAGAAGCTACCTATAAATTATCTTGTAAAAGATATCTAGAACCATCCATTGAGCACTATAAATATGGATAGGTTCTACTCATTATGTACTATGTCAAAAAAAGTTCAAATTCTAAGTGAAATACAAATACTCTTCCCCTTCAAAAAATCTTGTCCAAATTTATACTAGATTCCCTCATCTTCCAACACAAAGGACTTTGTACAAGACCCTCTACAAGTGTATTCTTTTTTCACAAGACACCTTGAGTTGTCAGAAAAATATTGTTTACCATTGAAATATCGCCGCGCCTTGAACCTCCTTTCTTAAACATATGTATCCCCTAAATTTAACTTGCTCGTAAACAATCTTATATGCCGGAGAATACTACTAGTACATATTTGTTCAATAGAGTACAGTGGATTTCCTTCTAATGTCTGCCATTAATCTTATGTATACAGGAATTGTGAAATCGTTAAGAGATATCCCACCAGCTCACTATTGCCTCAAAATAAACTCTCTCATTTGTGGTGAACAATAAGATTGAAAATTATGAATCCGGTTTATTCGAAGTTGGTGGCTACAAATGGTGTGTTCACATTAATCAAACGCCTAGTCGTAATTTTATGCCAAAAAGATATACTTCCTTTTCTCCTAATTTACTTGTTTGCGATCTCACTAATTTCCTATCCCATTTCAGGAAATTGTCTATCTCCCCAAATGGGAATAAGAAAAGGAATTGTGACTTATCACATCTCTGTGTATTTGGGGATAGCAGATACGAAAACTCCTCCACCAGGCTGGGAGGTTAATGTCAGGTTCAAATTGTTTGCGTTTGATCATATACGAGATAGATACTTAACCATTCAAGGTAATATTCTACCTTTGGAAATGAGTTGTGTACATTAGATGAAAGAATCTTGTTCCTAATATGTACTAATTGCTTAAGCAACTGCAGATGGGGAAATTCAGCGCTTTCATTGGATGAAAACTCAGCTGGGTTTTGATAAATTTCTTCCTGTGGATACTTTCAATGATGCAACCAATGGATACCTCCTGGGCGACTGTTGTTTGTTTGGAACTGAGGTCTTTGTTCTGAAAAATAGCGGGAAGGGGGAGTGCATGTCATTGATAAAGGATCCTGTGAATAACAGTTATACTTGATGTGGTATATAAGGAATCTCGATGTGCTACAGTATAACTTGAGGTTAACATTTTGAGTCACGTGGTTAGACGAATGGTTAGCAGGTCAGCTGACACGGGTCGTTACAGGTGGTACGTATCAGAGCTTACACCAACCGGAAGTGTAGGGCGGGTCCCGCGAGGAGATGTGCTTGGGTGGGCTCGACAAGTGAGGAGTTTGAGGTGCTTGTCGTGCTTGGGCGTGTCTCACATGAGACGAGCTTGAGGTGTTTGTCGTGCATAAGTGGGGAGTACTTGTCCTAGATCGCTTGGTACGTGGGTGGGAGTAATGGACCATGTGGTGCAACGGGAACGTTGCAACCAAGGTGGGGAGATTGTGAGAACCCACTTAGTAGTCCCACATCGGGAAAAAAATGGAAAAGGATGTGGAATATAAGTAAAGGCCAACCAGCTATTATTAACCTGAGCTTAACTTTTTGAGTCATATGGTTAAATGAAGAGGTTAAGCAGGTCAGCTGGAACGGGTCATGACATTTTTGTTGGTGAATTTGGTTCAATTTCAGGATGGTATGTAGATAAAAATTGTAGAATGTTTTCGAACTGATACATGCAGGAAATTGATGTTGTATCCCAACGGATTCAAAACTTCAAAAGGCAAATGCGTGTCACTTTTTCTGGAGCTAGCTGATTGTCAAAACCTTCCTAATGAACGCAAAGTGTGCTGAATTTAATTTGCCAAAACAAGAGACAGGAGTGGAGAGCTTGCATCCGGTTACCAACAATGATCATGCCCTTGGTATGATCGATCTCTCCGCCTATCCTATGATCTTACCTCATTTTCTTCTATGTTTAATTTCCTTTGGAATGCTATATTCCGTGTATATTCTTTACTTATGCAATATCGTGCAGAAACTCCGAGGTCGTTCAGAGATGTCCCGCCAGTTCACTCCAGCCTTAAAATACAGTCTTTGTCGTTATTTCTCAATACCACACGAATTAAAGTAGTGAGTTCGGGGCATTCTAACCTTATTGAACTTCATTCAATGGATTGATCTTTATGAAAATCTCAGTTTTTTTTATGAAAAGGATGGGATTCGAGAGGGGAGGAGATATCGGTTTTGGGGAATCCAATTAAGAGGAAGTTGAAAGAGATCCAATGAATAGAAAGAGTAGAAGATCCATGCAACTTCTAGCTTGAAAGGGAATAAGTCTGAAACTATATTCAATGGATTCAACCCATACATTTAAATTTGCCCGGATTGAATCCAGAGAGAGAGAGAGAGAGAGAGAGAGAGAGAGAGGAGCACATGTATTTAAGCACTATGCATATGCGGCCATGAAAATATTGTAGCAATAGGCTGATCGATAGCAACAAACAAAACCAAGGCATGGAAGAAAAGCCAATGGTCCATAAAGCAAGCCGGTTGGTAAATTTCCTGAATTTGACTTGTCCATGCACATTCTTAAATGGTACTAGGATTAAGATGACTAAATATTTGTCTTGAAGTTTATTCTTAAAATTATAGCCATCAGCGGTTTTCCAAGAAAAAAGTGTTTAGATTGCATTTAAATGATTCCGATTGCAGGAATTATGAGATCATTAAGAGATGTCCCACCAGCTCACTATTGTCTTAAAATTAATTTTAGTATTGCTTGTTTAATTGTTATTTAAAACAAATCAATCACGCTTTTGTTAATTAGGTTAGAGTTTAGGGGTTGATCGCTTTGGATTAATTACGTGACCTGTTGGATTCGACCTTGCTCTCACCATGCTACTTTATTGCAACAAAATTTCAAAACAGGAACTTTACTACGATCTTTCTTCGTTACATAATGAAAACTAGTGTGAGTTGTGTATGTATTCAACGACATAGTTGGGAAACCATTTAAAAATCTTTGTCTTGTGTTCTTTGTTTTATTGCTTTGATTGTTCTGTGTTTGCTGCCTTGGTGGTGCGCGAATTGAAACTCAAATATCATACTTATATGTGGTTGGTATAATACAGTAATAGTGTAATACAATACTCCTATACTATGTCAAAAATTAAATGTGTGCATTTATTGGATGGTTTTTAACTCAAGGGGTTGGCGCGGTGGCCAAGGACTTGAGGGCCATACATGATGGACTTTGTCCAGGACCTTCTAAGTAGTGGATTGTTTTTTCATGAGACACCTTGAGTTGTTAGAAAAATATTGTTTACTATTGAATTATTGCCGCGCCTTGAACCTCCTTTTTTAAACATATGTATCCCCTAAATTTAACTTGCTTGTGAACAATATTATATGCCAGAGAATACTTTTACATATTTGTTCAATAGAGTACAGTGGATTTCCTTCTAATGTCTGCAATATTATGTATGCAGGAATTGTGAGATCGTTAAGAGATATCCCACCAGCTCACTATTGCCTCAAAATAAACACTTTCTCATTTATGGTGAACAAGAAGATTGAAAATTATGAATCCGGTGTATTCGAAGTTGGTGGCTACAAATTGTTGGAAAAATTGGCCGCTGCAATCGGAACTGTTGACGAAATCTCCACAAACTTGTAAAACGCTTCGAGTCACGACGATGTCGCTTTCCTAAAGACAGTATTTGCCCCCACCAGTTGGTATGCAAAGGGTTACAGCAAATCTGCCTTCAAGATAAATCGAAGCCCGAACTCGAAGTTCTTTCCGTTTTCGTTTGCACTAACGAAACGGACAGAATACCTGCTTGAACGAATATAAGAACCGAGAATCACTGTGTTCTATTTTCTGCAGCAAAACAGAACGCAGAATGAATGCTAAACATAGAGAGAGATGTGGGAGAAATTCGGATTATATGTGTGTAACCACTGGATTCTGACAAGTAATGGTCTATTTATAGGCCACTACGCACCCATTGAGAATGGGTACGCACCCGATCTAAGTGCAAAGTGCGCCGCTAAAGCGCCACAATGCACCACAGCCCACGCCACACAGCCCACGCCGCGCGTGCGTGTGCGTGTGCGTACCGGCTTTGCCGGTATGGGCGATGCACCATAGGGCTGCACCACACTAGATCATTGTTTATTCATATTAGGAATGTTTCCTAATATATACCACTCCAACATCTCTCACCTAACCAATGTGGGACAAAGCACAAAGGAGGAAAAAAAGCATTCTAATGAAACAAGGAAATTTTTCAAAACCAAAAACGACAACACTTTATTTTGAAAATCTCTAACAATCCCCCACCATTTTCGAAAATAGATGAAATATTCTCGGTTCTTACTACAAGGGTTATGCATACATAAATAGTGTCTTGCGACTTCAACTACTCACTTAGTGAAAACATATCAAAGCTGGTCAGGGCAGCATAGTAGACGTGTCTTTGAACTAGTTGTCCTCTGTCGACCAACCGGACGTGTCTCACACATAATCCTCCAAATAATGCAGATATCCTAATCGGTTGACCCGTGAACTGGCCTTGGGTCTTTTATCTTGAATTCATGAACGCTCTAAGGTCTAGCCCCTGTGACCTATAGGAAGCGGCACCACCTCCACATTCACATAGGTAGATCGTTATCCGTGCTCCTATAACACAGCACAAACAATCTATTAAGAACTAAGTAGTTCAACCTCCTTTGTTTCACATTATAGGACAAAACACTTTACCTTGGAATGTGTAAAATAACTTTAAAGTGTTTCCAATCACGACGTGTGGTGTAGTTTCTCATTGAACTCAAGAGATTGAGAGTATCAACCGGTTGAGTTGAGTTTCCACCAGGAGTGATTAAACTAAGTGGGCAAGAGTCCCATTCCCCTTGATGTTTTCAACACCAAATCCCTTGCAAGGCCTTTCGTAAAAGGATCCGCCAAGTTTTGACTTGACTTAACAAAATCAATGGTTATCACCCCATCAACAATCAATTGTCTCACATAGCTATGCCTTAGTCCTATATGCCTGGACTTCCCATTATACACTTGGTTATACGCTCGTGACAACTAGCTTGACTATCACAATGCAGCGATAAAGGTGGCATAGGCTTAGGCCACACTGGAATTTCCAGCAACAGATTTCTTAGCCATTCTGCCTCTTTACTACCAGAAGCTAATGCTACAAACTCGGCTGCCATGGTCGAGTCTGTTATCAACGTTTGCTTCTTAGAACCCCAAGAGATTGACCCTCCTCCAAGTGTAAAAACCCAACCACTCGTTGAAGAGTGATCATTCCGCTCAGTAATCCAACTAGCGTCAGTGTATCCTTCTAGAACCGAAGGATACCCACTATAGACTATTCCATAATCTATAGTACCTCTGAGGTATCGCAGTACTCTATGTACTGCGTGCCAATGTACATGCCCAGGATTATTAGTATACCTACTAAGCCTCCCCACCGCATATGCATCCGGTTTCGTGCTTGTCATGGCGTACATTAAACTGCCAATCACTCTAGAATACTCTAGTTGTGACACCGCTCTCCCCTCATTATGATCCAATGGCGATTGAGAGTCATACGGAGTAGACACTGGTTTGCTGTCAAAGTGATTAAACTTCTTTAAAATTTTCTCAATGTAATGTTCCTGGGATAGAATTAAATTACCACCATTCCTTTTAATTCTTATTCCAATATTACATCAGCAACACCCATATCTTTCATACTAAAGTTAGCAGAAAGAAAATCTTTTGTACTCTGAACGCTTTCTTGGTCTTACCAAAAATGAGCATATCGTCTACGTACAAACAGATAACAACTCCTCGTTTGCCATTAAACTTACTATACACGCATTTATCAGCTTGGTGTATTGTAAAACCATTTGACACAATCACTTTGTCAAACTTCTCGTGCCATTGCTTAGGCGCTTGCTTAAGTCCGTAAAGAGACTTTATAAGCTTGCAAACTTTGTGCTCATAACCTTGCACAACGTACCCCTCTGGTTGCTGCATATAGATTTCCTCATCTAACTCACCATTAAGGAATGCAGTCTTGACATCCATTTAGTGTATCTCAAACTTGTATATAGAAGCAAGAGCAATTAAAACTCTAATTGTTGAGATTCTAGCAACTGGGGCATAGGTATCAAAGTAATCAATACCCTCTTTCTGGGTAAAACCTTTGGCTACGAGTCTGGCCTTGAACTTATCAATAGTTCCATCAATTTTCATTTTCTTTTTGAAAATCCATTTACAAGCAATTGGTTTAGAACCAGGTGGTAAACCGCCAAAATCCATGTATTATTACCCATAATAGAGTCCATCTCATCTTGGATAGCCTCTTTCCAGAAAGCCACGTCTTGCGATTTCATTGCTTCCTCAAATGTCAAAGGATCATTTTCCACATGAAGTGAAAATACATTGTGAGCACATGAAGAATCTCTAGTGCCTTCAACTAGAAAAACTATGAAATCAGGACCAAACGTTTTCTCTGTTCGAGCTCGTTTGCTCCTTTTCAATTCAACTTGTTCCTCAGGTTCATTTCCTTCAACTGGAACCTTAAAAGGCTCATTGTCCTTTTCGGACACCAAAGGAAACTCTTCCGAATTTTGTTAGATTCCAAATCCTGACTAGATTTTAACCTTGGAATTCTGTCAAATCTGTTTTCATAAAATACTGCATCTCGAGATTCAATGATGGTGTTGATAGACACAACATCATTATGCTCAGCAACTAGAAACCTATATGCTTTACTATGCAAAGCATATCCAAGGAATACACACTCGATTCCTTTTGGACCTAGTTTCTTCCTTTTAGGTCCATGCAATCTCACAATCGCCCTACACCCCCAAGTCTTAAAATTACTCAGGTTTGGTTTCCTTTTTTACCAGAGCTCATATGGAGTAATGTTAGACTTTTTGAGAGGTACTCGATTCAATATATAAGCAGCGGTAAGTATGGCTTCGCCCCACAAACCTTTACTTAATCCTGCATTGCTTAGCATAGCAACCACCATCTCACACAAAGTTCTATTCTTTCTTTCGGGCACTCCATTCTGTTGTGGTGTATAAGGTGCAGTTACTTCATGAATTATCCCTACTGATTCACAATAATCAGGGAAGTGGTATTCACCACCCCTGTCAGACCTAAGACGTTTTATTTTCAAATCACATTGATTTGCAACTTTAGTCTTATATGCAACAAAATTTATCAAGCACTTCATCCTTGGAATAAAGCAAATAGACATAGCAAAATTTCGAATAGTTATCTATGAACGTTGCCATATAAAGTTTTCCGCCTCTAGTTGGAGTGCTATGAAAATCACATACATCACTATGAATCAATTCAAGTAATGAAGAAGTCCGCTCGATTTTAGGAAAAGGCAATCTGGTTATCTTAGATTCTAAACAAATCTTACATTTATCAGCCATATCATTATCAGATTTAGGAATTAGTCCAGATTTAATCATGCAATCCATTTTCCTTGTACTGATATGCCCTAAACGAGTATGCCATAAAGAAAAAGAATCAAGCATATAAGCAGAAACAACTGGTTATTGATATTAAGCTTAAACATGCCCTCGGTTACATAGCCTTTGCCAACAAACACACCACCCTTGGATACAACAATTTTGCCAGACTCAAATACAACTTTAAAGCCATACTTATTAAGTAGACTTGCAGACACGAGATTCTTCCTAACTTCCGGTACATGATACACATCAGTAAGAGTCAGCGTCTTGCCAGAAGTGAACTCCAAATCCACTTTGCCCTTACCCTTAACGGGTGCAGTTGATGCATTTCCCATGAACAGAACGGTACCATCTGCAACTGGTTTATACTCAGTAAAAAACCTTTTGTCATTGCAGACATGCTTTGTCGCACCAGAATCAAACCACCAATCTCCAGCATCTTCGAGGATATTCACCTCGGAAACAACAGCAATGAATTTGGAATTCTTTGCCCCAGATGCTCCTGGATTTCCACCAGAGTTCTTCCTTTTCAAGGATTTGCAATCTTTTTTAAGATGCCCAGGTTTGCCGCAATGCCAGCAACCAGTATCGGTAGGATCCAATTTCTATTTCTTCCATTTACCAGAAGACTTGTCACCGCCCTTATTCTTGCGTTTCTTGTTGGAATTTTCTTCCACCACATGAACCTTAGAAGTAGAATTATCCTTACCCTCCTTACCCTCTTGGCGCCTTGTCTCTTCCTCCACCCGAAGATGTTGGGCCAACTGATCAAGGGTATATTCCTCGGTCTTGTGTTTGAGTTCCTTTTTGTAGTCTTTCCAAGATGCAGGCAGTTTGTCAATAACAGAGGAGACAATAATAGATTCATCCATATGCATATTCTTAACCTTAAACTGACTGAGGATATACTGAATCTCATGCAACTGATCAATCACCGGCTTAGTATCAACCATGCGATAATTCATAAACTGACTGACTAGAAACTTCTTACTTGTAGCGTCATCAGAAAGATACTTATCGTTGAGTGCATCCCAAAGTTCCTTTGCCGTCATAGAATTCTGATAGACATCGAATAGTGCATCCGACAGTGCATTGAGAATGTGTCCTCTACAGATGTAGTCATCATTCTCCCATTTGCCCCTTTCACGGGCCTGCTCCATAGTTTCATCATCTGGATTCTCCGGTATCTCCGGACTCGGAGTAGTCAAAACATAAACCACCTTCAAGGTAATCAACAAGAAGTGCATCTTCTTCTGCCAACGCCTGAAATTTCCGCCTTCAAACCACTCCAATTTCAGAAAGTCCTGCGTCATCTTTTGTAGAGACATCGCCATTGCAGAATACTGTCTTTAGATTGTTGGAAAAATTGGCCGCTGCAATCGGAACTGTTGACGAAATCTCCACAAACTTGTAAAACGCTTCGAGTCACGACGGTGTCGCTTTCCTAAAGACAGTATTTGCCCCCACCAGTTGGTATGCAAAGGGTTACAGCAAATCTGCCTTCAAGATAAATCGAAGCCCGAACTCGAAGTTCTTTCCGTTTTCGTTTGCACTAACGAAACGGACAGAATACCTGCTTGAACGAATATAAGAACCGAGAATCACTGTGTTTTATTTTCTGCAGCAAAACAGAACGCAGAATGAATGCTAAACATAGAGAGAGATGTGGGAGAAATTCGGATTATATGTGTGTAACCACTGGATTCTAACAAGTAGTGGTCTATTTATAGGCCACTATGCACCCATTGAGAATGGGTACGCACCCGATCTAATCTGACCGTTGGATTAGATCCTACGGTCTAGATCGACCAGTCACACCCAGTCACACCGAACAGGTGTACTGTTTCGCTCACACCCAATCGGATTTGATCCAATCCGTTGGATCATGCCCGTTCACGATCGACGGCTGAGATCGCAACTCTACGAACCAACGCACCCGTAGGCTCGAGTTGCACCCGATCGGAACCGCTCCGTGTGACTCACCTGCCATGTGTGCGACACGCGGCATGCCACGTCAGCGCCACCTTACCGCCAACTCGCAATAAGAAATGGCGCCACGCGGCATGCCACGTGTGCGACACGCGGCATGCCACGTCAGCGCTAAGTGCAAGGACCAGGGGACTGTGCTGCGCAGCGTGCTGCACGGCCCCCGGCGCCGCCTTGCCGGCATCGGTCCGACGATCGGAGACGTCCACTGCGTAGAGCTCGTCGAATACTACAAGCGTACCAAAAATCGACCCGATCAAATATCGCTAAGTATCTCATCGGAACACATATAATTCAAAAAGAATGGATTCAGTGGTTTTGATCCAGTGTTTCGTATCCATTAGGATTCATTTTTTTTCAAGTTATATGTACTCCGATGAAGTATTTAACGATATTTGATCGGGTTGATTTTTGGTACACTTGTACTATTCGACGAGCTCTACGCAGTGGACGTCTCCGATCGTCGGACCGATGCCGGCAAGGCGGCGCCGGGGGCCGTACAGCACGCTGCGCAGCACAGAGCTGCGCAGCACAGTCCCCTGGTCCTAAGTGCAAAGTGCGCTGCTAAAGCGCCACAATGCACCACAGCCCACGCCACACTGCCCACGCCGCGCATGCGCGTGCGTACTTTGCACTTAGGCGATGCACCATAGGGCTGCACCACACTAGATCATTGTTTATTCATATTAGGAATGTTTCCTAATATATACCACTCCAACATCTCTCACCTAACCAATGTGGGACAAAGCACACAAGGAGGAAAAACAAGCATTCCAATGAAACAAGGAAATTTTTCAAAACCAAAAACGACAACACTTTATTTTGAAAATCTCTAACAATGGTGTGTTCACATTAATCAAATGCCTAGTTGTCCTTTTCTTCTACTTTACTCGTTTGCAATCTCACTAATTTCCTATCCCATTTCAGGAAATTGTCGCTCTACCCAAATGGGAATAAGAAAAGGAATGTGACTGATCACATCTCTCTGTATCTGGGGATAGCAGACACGAAAATTCTTCCACCAGGCTGGGAGGTTAATGTCAGCTTCAAATTGTTTGCGTTTGATCATATACGAGATAGATACTTAACCATTCAAGGTGATATTCTTCCTTTTGACATGAGTTGTGTACATTACATGTAAAAGAATATTATTTATGAGCTAGTTAGTGGTTAGCATTCCTATCCTAGTATGTACTAATTGCTTATGCAATTGCAGATGGGGAAATTCAGCACTTTCATTGGATGAAAACTCAGTGGGGTATTGATAAATTTCTTCCTCTGGATACTTTCAATGATGCAACCAATGGATACCTCCTGGACGACTGTTGTGTGTTTGGAACTGAGGTCTTTGTTCTGAAAAATAGTGGAAAGGGGGAGTGCATGTCATTGATGAAGGATCCTGCGAACAACAGTTATACTTGGAAAATTGAAAAATTTTCAGCAATAAAGGATGAATATCTTTACTCTCCCGATTTTGTTGTTGGAGACCACAAGTGGTATGTTTTTATTGCTAGCAATTTAGTTGTGACTTTTTTTTTTCGCTAATCAAAGAAGCCCAACACTGAAGTGCTTTGAATTTTGTGTAATATGAGTGAAATTTTCTACGTTTTGTTTGTGGATTTAGTTCAATTTCAGGATGGTATGTAGATAAAAATCATGGAGTGTTTTCAAAATGATACCTGCAGGAAATTATTGTTGTATCCCAATGGAACGAAACAGTCAAAAGGCAAAGGTGTATCTCTTTTTCTGGAGCTAGCTGATTGTCAAAATCTTCCTAATGAACGCAAAGTGTATGCTGAATTTAAGTTGCGGATGAAGAACCAGGCCTATGGAACTTGGTCTGAGCGTGGAGGTGATGCCCCATTTCATTTCTTTATTACCTAACTAGCCCGTTTTTTACATGATAGCTATGTAGTACGGACACTTTGTTAGAGGTCACGTACCGATGTCGAACACTTGCTCTTGAGAGTAGAGACAAAATGTTTGACACTCAAGTCCAAAGTGTTCAATTTTTTATGGATCGTTGTTTCTCCAAGGGCATTCTAAAAAATTGTCCAGACACTTATAGAATGCTTAGCGAAACATAATTATCATTTAAAATTTTCCCACGATGTGTCTTGTCTTCCAATTTTTTAAAATTTATTTGTTATTGCTGTGTCCATGTCAGGTTGCATATTGGTGTCGGTGCCACGATAGAGTTCTTTACTTTATCTATCAATGTTTTGTTTCACCAAAATCATGTTTTACATCTTTTTTTGACAGCCAAGCAGTGGTTTTGTACCTCAAGCCCAAATTTGGGCTATTCTAACTTCACGGCCTTGAGTGATTTCAATAACGCGTCAAAGGGCTTCTTGATGAATGATGCTGTAGTTGTTGAAGCACAAATCACGCAAATATTTGCCTGTAAGGACATCTGAAGTAGTTCCTTGTAGTCTTGGTTCGTAAATATTAGGGAAACTTTTCTGTTTTGGAGTCTGGGGTCCCATTGTGTTACCAATCTGGAAAGTGGAAGTTGATCCTTTCGCATAAACTTTACTAAGTGGCACATCCTTCACTTCGGCTAAGTTTGTTCCGCCCCCAAGCTGTCAGGTCTGGGAAGAAGCCGCCTCCGGCTATTTTGTTTTGTTTGGACGTGTCACCAGCTTGCCTCCATTTTAATCAGACTGGAACCCTGAAGTATTTCAGTTGGTGTTGCAGAGACCACTGACATCTTTAAGCTTTTGGAAAAATTGTTTTTGGCATTAGATCAGAGTTGTTTTGGGGAGCTCACGGGCTTGAATTTCCAAGGTTTATTTCTTTTTGTTCCTCGTATGGATCTAGTAGCCTGTTCAAACATAACTGTAACCTCATCCTGTGGTTTCATCTTTTGTGACATCTGTTTGGCTCGCCGTTGATGCATTAGACCCTGGCTTCTTGCTGGAGGTGAAGCTGCTTGGCTTTTTCTTTTGTCCACGTGCACCATCATTAGTTTTTTCTGAATGTTTTCCTTTGGATTCACATGGTACAAGTATTTTAATGGCTATTGACATAAAACTAAGATAAATCGAAAGGCTAAATTGCATTTTCGATAGTCTAATCCATCACCATGTGAATCAGGCTGCACCTATTTTACTGGTGTCATGCGATGAAACCAAGTTTGTAAGTTAGAAGTTCACCGCTGTTCCTTGTTCGCCGTTTGATTACGAAATGAACTTTAGAGTGTTATAGCCAATTCGACTTGATTTTGTGTTTTCCCGTTACCTTTTGTAAACCCTTGCGTGAGACTGCACCAAGAAACATAGTTTGATCATTGATGAAGGTATAGTTGGAAGCTAAATTTTCTCTCTTTTTGTCTGTCTTGGAGTCTTTCATAGTCCAAGAGCCTACTTGATACCGTCGTTATCATTTGCTCTTAGTTGCAAGCCATGAGTTTGGAGGTAACTGAAAAGCATTTATCTCCAAAAGGGGGGGGAGACGTGATTTCGATCCAATGCGTCCGGTATATTTTTTTCAGGATTAATGATTTCCGATCAGGTATCGAAGTATCAAACAACATCTGATCAATGCCAATTTTTGCATGGCTGAAGTACTTGAGATCTACATAATAACGATTCCGATCATTAATAGGGTCTGGTATGGGCCCGAAAAAGGAAAAACTGGACCGGAAGCTCCTCTCCCATTGCTGGAAAGGAGCCACTTCCGATTATTTATGTAGAACCCCGAGTGGGTGACCCTTTCAATTGTTAAGAAAATAGAGTCCCACATTGCTTGGGTGTGGAATGGGTGATCACTTAATAACATTTGGGACCTCTCCACTCATTGCCAATTGGTTTTGAGATGGACATAAAGTTTCTTCATGGTATCAGAGCGGGGCCCGTTCCACCCCACATTTTATAAAAATTAGCAATCCACACCCCACGATGACAGACCAGCAAAAAGGCTGCACGATGATAGGACCCAAAAGTGGCCACACGTGACAGACCTCAAACGCGGCTGCACGTGAGGGGGGATGTTAAGAAATAGAGTCCCACATTGCTTGGGTGTGGAATGGGTGATCACTTAATAACATTTGGGACCTCTCCAATCATTGCCAATTAGTTTTGAGATGGATATAAAGTTTCTACATCAATGCTCTATAGTCCATAGTGAGTCTCTCTCTCTCTCTCTCTCTCCAAATGGCAAACAGGCAAATTCTCTTCCCATAGATGGCAGATTTTTAAGTAGTGCAAAATTTGGGAGAGAATCGGTGCAGTCGCCCTTGGTTATTGAAGTGAAGAGGATCCGCTGGAAATAATACTAATTTATTTTCCTCTAGGACTCTTTTTCCTCTGGGACTCTAATCTAGGCCCACTTCACAACAAAGGAAAGGATTTGCTTCCAAACTTCCAAGGCATACATATATAATGTTCACAGCACGCATCAGAGGCACAACGGGGAAAAGAAAAGAAGAAGAAAGCCCAGAGCGGAAATCCTTTATATGCTCGTTGGTAAGCTTAATTAATCTTCTTTTTAGTACTTATATTTTTCTTAATGGAGTACTGTTGTTATTATGTGATCGTATATTTTTACTCTGTGAGTGGCAAAACCTTTAAAACTGGGATTAAGGATGAAATCCCACGAACTTTATTAATTAATATTGACTTTTCCAACGTACATTGATTAGTTGTTCTTCTTGACTCATTAAATTAATATGCTTGAAACTCGAATATGGATTCAATCAGAATAGGTTTTTTTTCCATGATTTGGCGTCCTACTAATCGAATACTTGGTTTATCAAATTTAATATTTGAGTACTGGGTATTTAATGTGATTTATTTTTGCAGATATAGTTGATAATTTTGTCTTAAACTTTGAAAGCAGATGAACATGTTTTTGATTTAATAAAAAGTGCTTAGCATAATATTATCCACAGTGATCAAGATGGACCTCTAAAAATCATTCAGTACAATCTTGGGAAAAGTAATTGTGTGGGATCAGTTGAGAGATGTTTATGGGCGTGAATTCCAAAACCTAGTTATTGTTACCCGCAATCTCTATGTACTTTTCTGAGATAGTTTGATTATTTCCATTATCATTATTTATTTAATTTCCAAGTTAGAATCACTATTTTTTCTAGGTTAGAGTCCAATCAATTTAAGGTTGGTTAGTCTACCCATCAGGCACAAAGCTAGGATTTAAGCAGAGGGGAGGCCGAAACTTAAAACTTGAAATTTTAGATATTTATTTGGTTGTTGAATTTTTAAGTTTTTATTATGTCTAATTTGCAATTCAAGCATGAAATCTAAGAAACAATGGTTTTTTTTTTTTTCAATCGATAGATACTCCTAAGGGGATGGGGATAGGGAAGGGTTACTGCTAAACGGCATACAGATGGAGCAGCCCAAAGGGCATTAACCACCACACCAAACGCTCACGCTCCTGGTGAGAATCGAACCCTCGCCTTCCAAGATAAATATAGCCACTTGCATACCTGGCAAAACATAGGTATACACTTAAAATGGAGCAGTTGTTTTTCACTACATAGCCACTCTTTATTTTATTTTTCAAAGTTTGGACAGGCCGATATAGTACATTATGATAATATACATTTTGTACTATATGTAGGGTGATTACAGCAAGTGGAGAGGCCAGGACCTCCCCACCCTAATGCTTACCTCTGTCCCTATTTCCTATTAAAAGTCAGAAGTCCTTGTGGGTTTGACCTCACCATACCATATTTCAGTTTGATTCGTTCGCTTGTTAGTACACCAATATTTCACAGCAAATAACTAGTCTCGTTCGTTGTCACAGCAGAAGCTATGGAAGCAAAGAACAGCGAGAAATGGACGCAAGAAGGTATAGACAATGCCGTTGGTATATATGATCTTCATACATTGTTTCTCCTCTTAAACTCTTTTTCTCTGTCTCTCTCATACTTTACACAATCATAATGAAAACTATGTCTAATAGAGCAGTTGGTTTTGTTTTCAGTTCATGCAGCAACTATGAGATCACTAAGAGATGTCCCCCCAGCTCACTACACCCTTAAATTGACATCCTTCTCCCTATTCCGCGATGCTGAAGTTGGAAATTATGAGTCAGGAGTATTTGAAGCTGGTGGCTACAAATGGTGTGTCTGCGCTCTCATCTCCGAATCTTCTTTCATAGTGTTATGCATATCGATGATTCATTTCTCATTTTGTGTTTCAGGAAACTTAGTATATACCCAAACGGGAATACGAAAATTAATGTGAAAGCTCACATTTCCTGTTACTTGGCAATGGAAGATACAGAAACCCTTCCACCGGGTTGGGAGGTTAACGTCAGCTTCAAGTTGTTTGTGTTTGATCAAGTCAGAGATAAATATTTAACCATCCAAGGTAACTAGCTACCTTTGTAATTAACAGTTGTGTAGTTTATGGACCTATGGTGTTACTTTTTGTAGACGCCGAAGGGGGAATTAGGCGATTTCATAGGATGAAGACGGAATGGGGTTTTGATGAATTACTTCCTCTAGACACTTTTAATGATGCTTCCAATGGATATTTGGTTGATGACTGTTGTGTATTTGGAGCCGAGGTTTTTGTGATAAAATATACTGGCAAAGGCGAGTCTGCTTCGATGGTGGAGGATCCTGCACATAACATTTACACCTGGAGAATTGACAGTTTTTCAACGACAGATCAGGATACACTTGAATCTGAACAGTTTGTCGTTGGAGAACACATATGGTAACATTGGCTATTCAAAGCTGTTGATGTCACTTTTAGTTTCAGCATAGAAGAATTGGGAACATATGTTATGAAACTTCTTTATTTGATTCATGCTGCAGGAAGCTAGTGATTTATCCCAAAGGATATTCATCTTCGAAAGGCAAAAGTGTCTCTCTCTTTCTGAGGTTAGCAAATTGCAAAAATCTTCCTCTTCATAGGAAAATTTACGCTCAATTTAAGCTGCGGATGAGGTCCATGGCAATCATATTGAGGGGAAAGGTAACTCTCTCTTTAAAGTAGTATATATATAAATGAAACAATCCACGCTTAATAGACTTTAACTCAATTTTCGTTTTTGTTCCAATTGATTAGTTTCTCTAACTGTGGATATTCGTTCTTTTGGCAGTCGGTCACTGGTTTTGTGACTCGTCTAGGAGCTGGGGTTATGCAGACTTCATGGCCTTGAGTAAGCTCAATGACACGTCAGAGGGATTCATGGTGAATGATGTGGTAACTGTCGAAGCAGAAATCACACTCATATCCAGTTTTAAGGATTTCTGAAGTATTAAAAGTCGTGGTGCTCAATTGTTTTATTATTTGCGAACTGTAATCGAGTTTTGAAGTCTAATTGCTCCCAATCTACCTACATGCTTTGGTAGGAAAGTTGAAACAGCTGAACATTTGGTTTATCCTCTGCAATGTGATGTTTATTTCATTTTTCATCTAAACATCAGCAGAACTTCAACTTAATTATTCTTTTTGAATGACCAAATCACCCACCCAAAACTACTCTTTCTGACAATTAGGTAAAGATTTCAGCAAATTTTGAAATTCCCAAAATATGCAAGTACACATGCAAGGTGTGTGGTGAATATTACGTCATATCTTCTTTTAAGGATTTATAATGTGCTTTTGGACGTGAGAGAGCGCCTCATCCGCTTTTCCTTGATGTTAAAATTCACATACCTGATGTAAAACCCGCAAAATTAAGGTAGCGAAGTCGAAACAATCGTGCAATATCAACACAATCGTGCAAAAACGCATCATCCTGTAGTGTGAGAAGAATAGAGAAGTTTGTACAAGCAGAATCCCTCAAAACGTACGCATTTATACACAGCTGAAGTAGTCCCCAAGATAAATGGCACTGGAACTAGCTGGCAATACAAATACCGCAGCATGGCGAAATCTACGTATAGTACTCCTACCCACCATTCATCTCTCACATATGTGTTGGCCCCACACGTTTAATCGTGAAATGGGCCCCACATAAATGTGAGAGAGGAATGGTCATGGAGAGGCCGGTCGGCGTGTCCGTAGCATTATTGAATCCAAAAAGCCCATATTTCTAATTAAATAGGCCGGTCGGCGTGTCCGTAGCATTATTGAATCCAAAAAGCCCATATTTCTAATTAAATAGATTTCCTAATTAAAAGACCTCTGCTAAAAGTATCCTTACTGTTTTTTTTTTTTGGTATAGATATGCAGTTTCGTATCCAAATTCAGGATTCCAACATTATGTATCCAATTTCCCCTTTTTTTGAATGCATTGGCAGCCAAGGATTTATTGTCTAAAATAAAAATTCATGATATATGCTACGGATAAGAGACCAGATCGATTCTTGGTAAATCTTTGGAGAGGGAAGGTGGGATTGATTGTCGCGCACATATGCATATTCGTTTGCCATTTTAGTTATCCTTGCCAAAGCTTCTACAATTCTCTCCACGCTATTTCTTTCGACAGTCCGGCAGTGGTGTTTCTGTGCCTCGAGCAAAAACTGGGGTTGTGACAACTCAATCAGTAAATGCGTCCAAGGGATTCCAAGTGAACGATAGCGTAGTCGTTGCCAAAACACGTTCTGGACCATCATTTTTCAATTTATTTTTGTGTGTCAAAATTTTTATGCAATCCAAAGGCCAAAATGACGCACGAGTTAGTCAGTTACTGCATAGGAATTTCCCTACAGAGAAATTGAACTCAGTGATCGAAGAGGATCCGGTGGAATTTTAAGAGGGAAAGAACTCTTTCCCTCTTAGGACTAGGACTCTAAGGCTCAGTACTACACTACAAAGGAAAGGGTTGCCTCCGATGCACATCTTTAAAGCACGCATCAGAGGCACAACGGGGGTACGAAGCCGCGGCCGGGAAAAAGAAGGACAAAGATCAAGAAAATAAAATCTTAGAGAGGAAATTCTTAGGCCCTGTTTTACCAAGGTTTTTATTTTCTACGTATTTTTTTTTGTTTTACAAGACACATTATTCTCTCACAATATATCACATTTCATTCAAAAAATAACTTGCTCGTTTGTAAGCTTAGTATTACATCATCATATATTTATACTTCATGAGTGATGAGTGGCTAAACTGTCGGGCTCCGATGAATCTGGTTCGCTCCCTTTGGGACTGCGGTTGGGATGAGTGGCTTTTAGCTTTCACCTAGCCTGCACAAGGAAGCTTTTAGCTTTCACCTAGCCTGCACAAGGAAGCACGACTATAGACCCACACTGGAGGATCTCCGAAATAATCCTTCGGTGCAAGGATAAGTATAGTGCAGAGAGAGGAAACCTAAAGACTAGGGTTTGCGTGTTGAAGACATTGTACCTCTCTAGGGTTGCTCTCAAGGGATATTTATAGAGCTCTCCTTAACTTGGCCTCCAAGACTATACATGTGCATGTTACGAGTCGGCTGACGTCACCCCATCATCAGATTAGGGTTTTGTAACCGCTTAGGGGTGAGCTAGCGCCTTCATGTGCCCTTACCCTTATCCAAGTACATGACCGCTCGGATGACGTCAGAGTCGTCATCATGGCTAAGGCGGTTGTTCCCACATGGATGAGTTGGCGGCAAGGTCCCAATCGTCTGTTCAAGGCCGAACGTGATGTCCGACCGTCAAAGGGTCGGCATGCCCAGTTGGAAATTCCTCCTGACTTCAGTGGACCTTCCGCCGAGTACTGGTAATTGCCGAGCCGAGCCCATGTCAAAGTTCGGACCCAAATGAGTCCTCCACGGAAGGTTCGGTCGCTCGCTCGTCAGAGACGCGAACCATTATTTCGGCCTGCTACATAAACCTTTAATTCGGATTAAGGATGAAGCCCCATGAACTTTATTAATGTTCTTTATTCTAGCTCACAAAATTTATATGCGTTAAACTTTTTGATATGGATTCAACCACAAAAGGTTTTTTTTTCCCCCTGATTTGGTATTATCTTATTAATCGAATGCTTGATTTATTAAAGTTACTTCTAATATTTAAGTAATGGGTATCTAATGTGTTTTGCTTTTGCGGATTAAGTTCATGATTTGATCTTAAAAATAAAAGTAGAGGAAGAACATATTTTTGTTATAATAATAAAAAGTGCCTAGCATAATACTATCCACAATGATTGACCTTTAAAAATCACTACGTAGAATTATAGGCAAAATAATTGCATGAGATTAATTAGTTGATAAATATTGATGGATGTGGATTTTCAAACCTTTGTTATTTTTACCCGCACTCTATACCTACTTTTCTGCCATAGTTAATTTTATTATTTCCTTTATCACTATTTATTCGATTTTCAAGTTAAGAATGAATCACTATTTTTCCTCAACGAGGTTAGGCTCCAATCAATTTAGGTTGGTTAGTTTTCCTCTAGAAAATCAAAAGCCCGTGCGGGTTTGACCTTGCCCTCGCAATACAATTTTTCAAACCAATTTGTGCATTAGCGGGTACATCGATTTTTCACAACAAATGACTTGTCCCATTCCTTATCACAGCAGAAAACCATGGGAGCAACGAACAGCAAGAAAGGGAACATAGACAATGCCATTGGTATGATCTTATATTTTCTCTCCTCTTTAACTCTTTATCTCTGTCTCGATCATACTTTACACAAGCATATATGCATGCTTGAGATTAATACTGAAAACTATGTCTAATAGAATAGTTAGTTTTGTTTTCATGTTTTCAGTTCATGCAGGAACAATGAGATCGCTAAGAGATGTCCCCCCCGCTCACTACACCCTTAAATTGACATCCTTCTCCCTATTCCGCGACACTAAAATTGGAAATTATGAGTCCGGAGTATTTGAAGCTGGTGGCTACAAATGGTGTGTTCAAATGCACTCTCATCTCCGAATCTTCTTTCACTGTCATGTTATGCATATCGATGATTCATTTCTCTTTTTTGTGTTTCAGGAAACTTTGCATATACCCAAATGGAAAAGTGAAAGGTCACCTTTCTTGTTACTTGGCAATAGCAGATACAGAAACCCTTCCACCTGGTTGGGAGGTTAATGTCAGCTTCAAGTTGTTTGTGTTTGATCAAGTCCGAGATAAATATTTAACCATCCAAGGTAAACTAGCTACCTATGTCGTAAATAATTGTGTGGTTTCATTAGTTATGGAACTTACTTTTTGCAGATTCCAAAGGGGGAATTAGGCAATTTCATAGGCTGAAAACAGAATGCGGTTTTGATCAATTCCTTCCCCTGGGCACTTTTAATGATGCTTCCAATGGATATTTGGTTGATGACTGCTGTGTATTTGGAGCCGAGGTATTTGTGATAAAATATACTGGCAAAGGCGAGTCTGCTTCAATGGTGAAGAATCTCGCACATAACATTTACACCTGGAGAATTGACAGTTTTTCAGCGACCGATCAGGATAAACTTATATCTGAAGAGTTTGTCGTTGGAGGACACAAATGGTAATATTGGCTATTCAAAGCTGTTGACGTCACTATTAGTCTCAGCATAGCAGAATTGGGAACCTATGTTATGAAACTTGTTTCTTTGATCCATGCTGCAGGAAGCTAGAGATTTATCCCAAAGGAAATTCATTATCTTCGAAAGGCAAAAGTGTCTCTCTCTTTCTGAGGTTAGCAGATTGCAAAAATCTTCCTTTGCATAGGAAAATGTATGCTGAATTTAAGCTGCGGATGAGGGATGAGGTCCGTGGCGATCATATTGAGAGGAAAGGTGACTCACTCTTTACAGTAAATAGATGAATCAATCCATGCTTAATAGACTTGAACTCAATTTTTGTTTTTTGTTTTTTCCAATTGATAAGTTTCTTTAATTGTGGATATTCGTTCTTTTGGCAGTTGGTCAGTGGTTTTGTGAATCGTCGGCTGAGAGTTGGGGTTATGCAGCTTTCATGGCCTTGAGCGAGCTCAATGACGCGTCAAAGGGATTCATGGTGAATGGTATGGTAATTGTCGAAGCAGAAATCATGCTCATATCCAGTTTTAAGGATTTCTGAAGTAGTAAAAGTCGTCGTGCTCAATTGCTTTATTATTTGTGAACCGTAATTGCGTTTTGAAGTCTAATTGCTCCCAATCTACCTACATGCTTTGGTAGAAAAGCTCAAACAGCTGAGCATTTGGTACTTTATCCTCTGCAATGTGATGTTTCTTTCATTTTTCATCTAAACATCAGCAGAACTTCAAATTAATTGTTCTTTTTGAATGATCACCTACCCAAAACTGCTCTTTGTGACAATTAAGGTAAAGATTTCAGCAACTTTTGAAATTCCCAAAATATGCAAGTAAATAATACGTCATATCTTCTTTTAATTAAGGATTTATAATGTGCTTGTGGTGCTTTATTTTTCCCAACTCTATCGTGTGTGTGTGTGTGTGTTTTTATTTTATCAATGCCGTGATTGGCATGTAATGTACTCGTCGTTGGTCGTCCTTTCAATGGGATGTGAAACGATCCAAAGACTATGTTGAGCAGATTATTTGAAAAAAGGCAATCTCAAAGACGAGTAGTGCTAGCTCACCACATTTATGTGTGTCACGATACTTGCGTTAATTTCATTATGTTTTGGCCTGCATATAGTATGCGTCAATAGTTCGGCAAATCACTTTCTTAAACAGAGTTAGACTGTTTTTTGATAACTCAAGTGTCCGGGTCAGATTATGTGCAACTACTCATGGGGACCAATCTCACTACCCACCCAAGTAGCTAAGGCACCTAACTAAAAATAGGCATTAGCTCTAGACCCATTCTTGAAATGGAACCAGCAAGTGGACCTACTGGTACGATTTGTCACCAACTCCTACTTGAAACAACTTTGTTTCATATTTTTTTTAGCTTTATGGGGGCCAGCATCCACCCTGTACTTGAGGCGCCCCCTCTTGGCGTAGGGCAAGTGTAAGGAGGACTAACCACATCTACCCGTCGGTATTGTATGAGCAACATTGCGAAGCACCTCATGTACATCTGTCACTAAGTGCAGTGCTTTGTCCATCATGGTCCGAGGTTATATACAACAGTCATTACAAATTTACAACACAACTTCAGTATGTCATTAAGGGACTCAATTTCTCTATTCTGCAACTTTTCAGACGAATACAAAAAAATTGTCGTGAGCAATAGTGGAGATTTATTATTTATATATTTGCGTGAAGTCGGATTTAATCTTCTACATTGAATCTTTTTTTAGAAAAATTCACTTGTATATTCGCCACCACTAACTTATAACCTTGTGCCGTCCCAAGGTGGGTGGGTACGTAGGGCCGTAGGGTGACACTGACACTAAAGTTTTCTTGAGAAAGTCACAACATCATTTGCTCGCTGAGAATTGAGATTACAAGGTCATGACTGGGTAGCTCGATACGGAAGAATCATGCTGAGTGACAGAGCGTCTCATCCGCTAGTCATTCCTTGATCTTAAAATTCACATACCTGATATAAAACCCGCAAAATTAAGTAGAGAAGTCGAAACAATCGCGCAATATCAGCACAATCACACAAAAAAGCACCATCCTGTAGTGTGAGAAGAATAGAGAAGTATGTACAAGCAGAATCCCTCAAAAACGTACGCATTGATACATAGCTGAAGTAGTCCCCAAGATAAATGGCATTGGAGCCAGCTGGCAGTACAAATACCACAACATGGCAAAATCTACGTACACTCCTACCGACCACTCATCTAGCTCTCACATATGTGTCGGCCACACACATTTAATCTTGAAATGGGCTCCACACATATGTGAGAGAGGAATGGTCGGGGAGAGGCCGGTAGGCGTGTCCGTAGTATTATTGAATCCGAAAAGCCCATATTTCTAATTAAATATATTTCCTAATAAAAGACCTCTACTAAAAGTATCCTTATTGTTATTTTTTGTATAGAGATATGCAGTTTCGTGTCCAAATTCAGGATTCCAACATCATTTATCCAATTTCCTCTTTTTTGAATGCTTAATTCAACATTGGCAGCCAAACAGTTATTCCCCTTATGACCTCATTTCCCAAAAAACTTTGATTCTCTTTTGAAAAGATTCTTATTATTAGTATTTTGGTAAGGATTTATTGTCTAAAATAAAGATTCATGATATATGCTGCGGATAAGAGACCAGATCAATTCTTAGTAAATCTTTGGAGAGGGATGGTGGGATTGATCGTCGCGCACATATGCATATTCGTTTGCCATTTTAGTTATCCTTGCCAAAGGTTCTTCAATTCTCTCCACACTATTTCTTTCGACAGTCCGGCAGTGGTGTTTCTGTGCCTTGAGCAAAAGTTGGGGTTGTGACAACTCGATCGGTAACGCGTCCAAGGGATTCCAAGTGAACGATAGCATACTCGTTGTTGAATCACAAATCACCCTCGTGTCTTGTCCCAAGGATCTCTAGTGTGTACTTGCATTTCTTTATTAACAACTTGTAGCGTATATAACAATATTCGGTGATTTCATCTTTTGGTGTATCATCCAACTTTTTGTTGGATTTCCTTCCCCCTTTTTCCTTTTTTGATAAAATTTCATCTTTTGCCGATAAATAAAAAATAAAAAATATTCGGTGATTTCTGTTCATCGCCATACATTTACGTTTGTTTTCGATAACCACGCATTCCCTCCAACACTGTCATGCATGAACCTGACCCCGACTCACTCTCAAAGCTCACTGGATCAAAAGCACAGATTGGATGATACGTTCTTGCCATGACTGGCCCTATCCTCTAATCTTTGACGTACACCTGTAAAATCTAACCGACCTATGAAGAACCAGACATCTCTTCTTCTTCTTCTTCCCGAATGGAAGAGAAGACATGTGAATTGCTAATGATGATATATTGATATGAAGAATTGAGAAACAATCAACAACCATCACAAACACGACGCAGTCGCTTCTCTCTCTCTCTCTCTCTCTCTCTCTCTCTCTGTGGGATGATACTCGCTTCGTTTTTCTTGAAGAGTCTGCAATATCATAAGTAGAGATAAGGTAAGTGTATTCATAGTGTGTTAGTACATTGAAAAGACAGTTACAGATGTTTTGGGGGTGGTTTTGTGCACATTTGCAATAGAGAAAAACAGAGAAATAGCAGAGCATGATACACCTTGCAATGACAAAACTCGAATCAAAGAATCATGTTGAGAGAGAGCGAGAGAGCGTCGCATCCACCAAGTCATTCCTCGGTCACAAAATCGCAAAGCTGATACAAAACCCGCAAAAGCAAAGCAGAGAAGTCGAAACACTGGCGCAACATCGACACAATCACGCTAAGACGCACCATCCTGTTGCACAAGAACAGAGAGAATATGTGCAAGCAGAAGAAGCCCTCAAAAGGACCTACACATTTATACACAGCTGAAGGTGCATGTAGTCCCCAAGATACTAAATGGCGCTGGAACCCAGCTGGGAATACAATTACCAGAGCGGGGCCGAATCGGATAAAGCTACACATCTAATTAAAAGATGATGCTATGGTGTCCTCTACTAAATAGATTTCCTAATTAATAGACCTCTACTAAATACTATTCTTATTTATTTAATTTCGGTATGGATATACAGTTTCGGGTCCAAATCAGCATGCCAAGATTGTGCATCCATTTTTCCTTTTTTTTTTGAATGATTAATTATTTAATTCAACATTTTTTCGACGAGTTATTTCCCTGATGACCTCATTTCTCAAAAACTTTGATTCCTCTTTTATGAAAAGATTCTCTCTTTTTTTGGTATGGATTTATTATTTGAAGTCAAAGATTCATGATTCGAACATTATTCATTCCCCCCTTTTTTTTTCTTTTTTTGGGAATGCTTAATTCAACAGTTTCCATAACAATTATGCCCTGACCACACTTCACAAAAAAGTTCGGCTTCCCCTTTAAACCAGTTTTATTTAAATCACTTAGCGTACATCTCAGGAACGAATATTTAATTGAGTCAGATCTCACAATCTCTAACCTCTGAATTGATTTTTCCCGAATCCTTGCTCTTGTGAGAGTTTTCGTAACAAATTTATCACCGTGAATCATTCAAGCACGATCAACGTTAGGTGCAGGCCTCAAGATTGAATACTAATTGCTTTTGATTTCTAGGATTTTAATTTGGTATCAGAGCCACGTCGCACTAACTCTCTAATTCCTCCTCTCCTATTCGTCCTCCGTATTTTATCAAATTCATTTCCAGACGTGAAGTAGGCCATCTACAAGCTTAGAAAAGCACATCACGTGCGATCTGAAAGACTTTCCTAGGCCTAGCTAGCTAGTGTTATTTTGGTTGATGGATCTAGTGAAGTTTTTCAACTCCCCTTGTGATGGGTTTTTGGAGCCATATGGCTGCCCATCCATTGTAGCCTTTTCTGTTAAAGCCCCCCAATGCGGCAATGCCCATTCAGTGGACTTGGGTAGGTGTTTGTGCCTTGGAATTGTTCATCTTGTTCAGTTCATCAAGTTAATCATTCACTAAAAAAAAATAGGCCGTCTATGTACAGAGATAAACGGCCGGATCAGCCGCTCATCTCGACACCACTTTGCAGGGAGATGTTCGGCAACATCCTCGGATCCTCCTGTGCGTAGGTGTCAGTGCCCGCAGTTCCAAAAAATTTGAACTGATCCAACGTGGGTAGCCTAATGCATGATCAAATCAAATTTGAGTAGAAAACATAATACAACTACTATAAGAGGATGTTTGGAGCTGAAATTTTCCATTTATCCATTATTGATTTTGGGATTCTGAGTGCTTGGCCAGTGAGTTTGGAAATCAATCTATATTAAAATGGATTATCAAAAATGAATGGGAGAATTATAAATCCAAAAATCATCCGAAATGAGCTTTTTGGCACATATAAGTTTCCCCACTTTCGCAGATTACAGTATAATCTACGATTCAAAGTTTCAGAATTTTAAAAAAACAAGTACCTCCTAAACATTGTGGCCCATGGTGGACCGGTGCATGAGCTTTAAAGCCGTCCCATTATGGCTTGAAGGTCACGGATTAGATTTTTCGGAAATAGCCTCTCTGTCCGCAGAGATAACGCTACGGACGTCCAAACCTTTCCCGGCAAGAACGGAAGCTTCGTGCACTAGCTGCGCATCTTTTAAGCTCCTCAGCATGCAATAGTGCTCCAATCTTCGCGCCAAGTGTGAGCCCCCACCTCCACCTACACAAATTTAACCCCTTTGCTTGGGCTTGGATGGTCCGACAAACTTGTGGTCCTGTGCTCTTTTTTTAATCAGACTGCATTTTTCTGGTCATAAAGGCCACCAGGTTCAGTTATGGGTGCCAGCTATGGCAATGGGGCTGTGGATCCACGTTTAAATTTTGCACCATGTCATTCGAGATTTTTTGTAAGTTAAAGAAAATTTTAGGGAATTAATTTCTACATTTTCTTTGTTGGATTTTAGTGTTGAAAGTGTTTTTTTTTTCTAAAAGACAAAAAAAATGAGCGTGGATATCAAAAAATGGAGTGTAGAAATCAATTCCAAAATTTTATTAAAGAGTACTCAAAATTGTTTATTTCCTTTTTCTTTTTGATTGGGTTGAAAGAACTGAAAAGAAACTGAAATTTTGTACACTTACATTAATTTGCGATTTCTTTTCATAACTAGCTGTCCGACTTAGTGAGCGCGCACTTTGATGAATCGTGGGTCTCTGAAGTTATCGATCGAGCAAACCTTGAGTGGTCCCAATAGGTCTAATAGCACTCTGGGAGGTTTCAAACGACAGCTTATTGGAGTTTACATGTGCGATTTCTAACGTTCAATGATTTAGATATGCACATGCCTTCGAAAGTTTTTTGAGTAATACCCTGGTCGGGATGGTAGAATGGGCTAGATAAGGACAGATGAGTGAATTGTATTTTTGCACAGGAGGAAATTATTGTCATGAGAAATGGGAACACTCCTTTGGTGAAAAAAGCCTTGGGCAGAGGGTGTGATCTTCGTTTAAAGCAAGAAAACAACAAGGACTCTCCCTTCCTTTGGTTTTTGCAGGGCACTGGGTGCTTTGTTTTGTTGGTTGTTGGTAGGGAAAAAGTTCTTCTGCCCGTACCTCTTAATTGAAATTCTTGCGAGTAGGCGGTGGAATTGGTCCTCCACAGGGACGGTCCTAAGGGGGTGCGAGCGGGGTCTGAGGCCCCGCACACCTCCCAATTAGCCCATTAGTTCTACTATTATATTTTTGGTTTTTTGTTTGTAAAAGTTATGAAGAATGGCCCCACATCACAAGTTCAAGTCAAAATTCATGCAGTTCTTTTCCCTTAGAAAAAGCATATTCCACTCATTTTCTTCCGAAAAAGTATACTTATATGATCCAATTCGGGTTTTTTTTTTTTTTTTTGTGTTTGCAAGCTGAAAATGTACTTCACGATATTCAATTGTTTGTTTTTTTTTTTTGCATACGTTTCTTTGTTATTACCATTTAAGGATAAGATTTTGTTATTAATTTATGAATACATGTGATTTGGTCTCCCTGCATTTTAACATTAAGAATTCTACGTCTATTGGTCCCCTAAGATTAAGGTGTGTGTAAGCTTCCCGAACACCTGAGTTGTGAAAAAAAAAAAAGATCCTTACCCATGGATGAAGGCAAACAAAAACAAAAAAACCCAAAATGAGGCAGATATGACCATGGATTTTATAGTAGTTCCTTAGATTTTCTCTAGCTGTCTTTCCAAATACCTTAATTGCCAAAAATTTGACTAGATTTAAGAATCTCATTTGATGTACCTGTGAATTAAAAAATGAGGAGAGAGAACAGGTGGGTGGATCTTAGAATTTTCGACATTCTAAAAATTGCTTGGAGCATGCTTATCTTTTTGCTTTTCAGTTTGACTCATTCAAAACCGGAATTTCCTACAACATATATGTGGAACTGATTGAGATGAGTTAGTGAATAAAGAAATATAGGTATGTGCAAAACATATATAATTTTGCATTACTACGTTAAAGTCAAGTGACAGCTTCAAAAGCAGACAAGGTTGGGCGAAAATACTTTTGTTTTGTGAATAAAGAAATATGGTTTTGTTTTTTGTTTTTTAATTGCTAGGATGGTAGTAAAAGTTACTAGTAGAAGCTACTAGTATAAGAGATTTGGATAACAAGATCCTTCCAAATGAGATTTGGATTTCGTAAGTGGCACGTGGCATCGGCTGACTCGGCTCATGTATCATCGTATGAATTTAGTAAAATTGTGAAAACAACCAATTGGCGATGAGTGGAAAAGTATCAGATGTTATTGAGTGATCTCACATTTCATACCAAGCAATGTGGGATAACTACTCGAACACCCCCGTCAAGCGTGATCACTTTTGGGGTCATATCATCATGCAACCTATAATTTTTGGATAACAAGATCCTTTCAAGTGAGATAAAGAGTCTCCGACATCTCCCCTCACGTGTGATCACTTTTGGAGTCATATCATCGTCCATCCTTTTCTGAATAACAAGATCCTTGCAATTGAGATAAAGAGTACTCGAGGCCACATTGGATTTCGTAAGTGGGCAGGTGGCATCGGCTGATTCGGTTTATTTATCATCAAATGAATTTAGTAAAATTGTGGAAAACAAAGTTAAAAATTAATTCTGAAAATACTACTTTTTGATGTCAAAGTTACACAGTCTCCTGTAGGGAGCATTTAAATTGGAACGGATGGAGTATTAAGTGATCTTTCATTCCATAACCAAACAATACTGACACAACTTCTCTACTCTATCATAAATAAGAGAGAGCTATGGTACACTGTACACACCCAAATAATTAAACGATAGAACGATTTTATGTACTTCCATCTTTTATATCAAACTCATATGGACACTGAGAGACACTATAAATGAGTTCTTGTCTGTTTGCGAGACGCATACTTTTTGGAAGATTTTGTTCTCCTAATAGAGATGGAGAGTCCAACTAATTAATCCCACTAGACTAATGCTGAAAGCATAATCTGCAATTTGGTCATGTGATTGTGGTACTTATTTTCCTGTTTTTTGTTCTAAAACTGCAGTTTAAGCAAATGAAGAATGGTTGGACGACGGATATTACGGTAGTGTTTGGTTGGGAGTTTAGTTTAGTTTAGTTTTGGTAGTGGGTAGAGAGAGAAATAGATTAATGATTGAAAATAGGGGTAATGATTGGAGAGAGATAGAGATAGATGAGAAAATAATAATTTGAGGAATAGGGTAATAATTGGAGAAAGAAGTAGGATAATAATTGGAAACAAAATTGAAACTAAAACTAAACTCTATGCCGAACAAAGCGTTGCAATTTCAATCTTAGAATGGGCTTGCATCTTTTTTTCATCAAACTATGTCAAATATCCCCATAAATGGACCTCAAGTAATGTAAGGACTCCAAAATCGACCATAGAATGTGTCCCGTATGGATAAGATTTTTACAAGTCGGTCTTACCCGTATTTTTTTAGAATAATTCTCACACACGCACATTCTATTATCAGTTCAATAGTGTTTGTGTCCGAGTGTTTATTTATGTAGTCATTAGCTTGAAACAGAAAGAGCATGGGGCTCCATGAATGACAATTGCTTGGGCATGGTTCTGCTCAGAGACTGCTCATATGTTGGCATTTGTTCATTTTCATTGACAAGAAAATTGAATTCTAAGTAACAAAGAAAATAATTTTGTTTCCCACTAAGGTTGTTTCCCACAACAAAAAAGAAAAAGAAAATGACAGGAAAAAGGAACAAGATCCCCCCTTTGAGATCCAATATTTGCCCCTTTTGATTTTGAAAAACTCTCCCACCACTTCTTTCTAAACAGCTTCTAACAGTCTCTGCATCATCATCATCATCGGCAGCAGCAGCAGCAGTGATTGCTGAATAGTTCACCTCATCCCCAGATTCCTTCCAAACCACCTGCAAAAAGAGTAAAGTTTCACAGTTAAAGACCGAACTATTTCGATATTTGATAGAATTTTAGTTTTCCGTCAAAATTTTTGAGATTAATCATTTGTATCGACCAGAGAAATCACAAGAAGTACTATTTTTTAAGAAGACATGTAACCGATGTTATACAATTCTAAAGACTAATCTTGGCTAAAAGGAGTATATTGTTAACTAGCACATGAAATTACAATTGTGAACTTAACTGGTTTTGCTGAAGTTGGTCTCCTGACATGGGAAACTGGAAGAAATCGAAAGGCTCGTCATGGAATATTGCAGATCTCCCCAGCGTTGATCCATTGTTGGTTTCAGAATGGGTTGCCGACCACCCTTGCGAAAAGTCAAGCGCGTTCGCCATTGAAGCTTCCTCGTTTGTAAGTGGGTAATTGTTCTGTCAAAATTGAAGCAACAGTACTATAGTTATTTTCCAAGAACACCAAATGGTTAATTCAAACTCAGAGGGCATATTAAAACTCGAACAAGTGATGTGTTTTCCCGTAAGATACATAATGTCGCTCTCTGCGACTGCATAACTTGAACAAGCTTCTGTCAAGAATAGACATATATAAGTACAAGGGGTACAAAATAGATTGATTTTGGAAAAGTGATGGTAGAACTTGGTCCAAATCCGAAAAATGGTATCAGAGTAGAGATGATACGTTTCAAGAAACGAAAATCCCATTGTGAGGCAGGATGATGTTACTCCATGTGACCGCTTTGAAAGCAGACTTCAAGGAAGTACAATGTAGGATGCTATGAAGAAACAACAATGAAAGGTTTTTTTTTTTTTTTTTTTGTAATTACAACTGATGATATGGATGTAAATATACCTGGGAGAAGTTGCAAATAGGAGAGCTAGCAGTGTCATCAAGGAAAGAAGGGTCATCTTCCTCAACCTCCCGATGCCGATTCCCTCTCTTTTGCTCTCTATTTTCTCCGTTCTTCAACAATGCAGCAGCTCCGGCAGCACGACAGAAAAACCCATTACCGGCATTGCCGAAACACTCCTCCTCGTGAAAAATCCGAGGCCCCGAAGACGCATCTGAAACCATGGACAAGTCCTCTTCTTCTTCATCCTCCGACACGCTCTGTTCCTCCGTTTTCCTCCTTTTCGAAGGGTGCGGAGAGAGAAAGGAGTGTTCCAGGTACAGAGTCCAGCCAGATTCACAACCACTACTGCATTCCGAATCCAACATATCGTCCATTTCAGTAGAAAACGAAGAGGCCTCTTTCGTAGTAAGCCCTGGTTTTATGACCAGAGGAGCTGGATTAGAAAGAGGTGGACTGGGGGGTTATTAATGCGCACGCTTATCTCGGTTAGGATTAATAGCGATCAAAGCGAATCCAGGGGTCAGAATCGTAGGCTTGTTTTGTACTGGTGACTCACCCACCCATAAAGGATCTCTGTGTGTGATTCAATTTTCGCCAGTTGGACTGGGGTTTTTGCGGGTATTGTCGTGTATCGGTAAATTTATGTGTCTACGTAGTATGCGTAGAGCTTGGAGAGAGAGAGAGAGAGAGAGAGAGAGAGAGAGAGAGAGAGAGGTGGGGGAACGGAGCCACGACTGACTCACATGACACACAGCGAGGCACCGCGTACGCTCTTCTAACAAAGAGCGGGTCCGGTGCACACCTATCCCGTGAGCTTCGCAAAGCGGCCCCCCCAGTGCCCACCCAATAAATGTTCTTCCGGGAAAAAGGCAAATCGGGAGCGAGCAACCCTGTAGCGCTTCCTGTAGTGCGCAATTCCAGTCATCTGTTTCTCCAATCGATGATTCAGATTAATTATTAACTTTTATCAGTAAAAAATAACAAATATATATGAACTTTGTGAGATGAACGGCCTAGATGATCACTACAACTCCGTAGTGACTTGCTTACTATAGAATCCCGGGTCAAAAAAAGGGGGGCTGTTGAACCCATAAATGGGCGTTTTATCATCCAAACCGTTACTTTATAAAACTCAATGTGCTGTTTAGTACTCCATAAAAATGAAACTAAACAATTATCGGTAACCGATTGACTATCTTGAAACCGTGTTTACAAAATCACATGCCCCGCGCATATATTCAAGATGAATTTAATTCCTTTGCAAGGTTATTGTGTCCAATCAACTTGATTTTTTTTTTATTTACAAAATTGTTCTTTCGTAAGCTTATCATGAAATAAACAGTTTGAACCGCGTCCTCAAACTCGAAACAACACCCATTTAGCGGGCACAGTAAGCATCCATCTAGTGGGCACATTTTCTTAGTTATCTTGTTGCACGTTGTGAAGATATTTTTCTTAACTTACAAATTAAGGATATAAATCATTTACAATCCAAGTTTTTGACTCAACAAGATAGTCTAAATTTGGACTACGCACAAGTATAATAGTTCGTTTGAATTTGCTTGGTACGATAATTGCAGGAATGGACAAATCAAGATTCGGACTGTCCCGTCCAACCGCCGAGAGAGAGGATCCAATTCCACTGTTAGGGAATTGGGGAAAAGCATATTTTGGGGCTTGGTTAAGACACGAGATTACGTAATAATTAATCCTTTGGTCTCCTTGCTGTGAGGTCATTAGTGGCAACTGGGAGAGTAAAAATCCGTTGAGTACTGTACTGTCTAACTGTGTTTCCATAAAGCCACGTGCCGTATACACGAACCCACACACACGTGTGAGCACGTGTGCACCCCTGCAGATTTCCACACATGCATGCACGTGCGCTCGCACTTCAATCTAAAATCCCCCTGCTACTAAAACTTTTTTACACTACTAGTTTACCAGATTCAAATATTACAGACACTTGCTTAATTAAATTCTTTGCTACAATTACCAATGCAATGTAAAAAAAAAAAGCTTCAAATTTCATTCACTAATAAATTAACTAGTTGATTCTGAAAGTTCTTAACCTATTTTAATTTGTCTAAAAAATCGAATTAATTAAGCATCAATACAATGTGTGAGATGGAAAAGATGCAACCATCACGATTAGGGATTGGAAAGGCGCTCTTGTTAATGGATCGGTTGATTCATTGAAAACTTTTTCGCCTCTCCAAGGAGAATTACTGGCTATCTGTCAAGCGTGTGGAATGGCAAAAGATTTCGCGGCTTACAGAGCGTTCTGATCGAATCAAATAGTCAAGCGGCCATCAAGTTTAATGTATCTGAATTGGTCCCACCATGGGACGTTTCTGTAGTGGTTTGGGACATCAAAAGGTTGGGTGTGGAAATGAAGATTTGAGTTTGACTGGATCAAGAGGACGGCGAACAAGCTTACCCTTGTAGTGGCAACAAAGACGATTAAGGGCCAATTTAGGGTTAGTAGGATAATTTTTTTGTTTTCTGAGATAAAACAAAACAATAAACAAAACAAGCGGACAAAGTCTATCTTGCGAAAGAAGACCATCGGGGTGAATCGAAGAGGAAGGAATACAGTACTCTCCGGTCCCAAACACATGGATTTATTTTGGAATTAGTGCAAAAGCCGATAAACAAGGAAATAATTAGTGTATGGAATCAGATGATTCAGACAGTAGAGATGTGTTGATGGACACGGTAATTAAGATTACGAACATGATGATCAGTGCTAAGATTAGTGTGTGCTGACCCCAGTCAAAAGCCTAATTAACAACTGTTTAAAACTCTCGCCATGTGCTCCAACCTCTTGGATCACTCACCAATTAGAGTAGTAATTAATCTTCAATTTTGTTTAAGGAATTGGATTGGATTAACCGCATTGAAATATTTAAAATGCACCCTAAAAAAATGTCTTTAATTGCCAGTGACGCAGGAAGTTTATTTATAGGAGGCCCCAAAAAAAAAAAAAAAAACTTATCTGGAATATGAAAAAATTATGGAAGAACAAGCTTTATTTTGACTGGGCTAAAAGATTCCTATCAAGATTTTACGGGGATTAGAAAATTAAACTTGATAATCAATATCAAAGTACAGGTAAAAACATGAGATTTTCGTAAAGTCTGGAGTGTCGACACGGCCTTTACCCACCCGATAGTTTGATAACGGAAATCGCTATTTTTCAGGACGTATCTAAAATTACTTGTGCATAAGATTTTTTCTGCAGTTCATTCTTTCGTAATTATACTACATCGGCCATGTCAGAAAAAAAATATATACTACATCAGCCACATAATATTGAATCTAGCTTCTGAGCACAATTTGTATAATTTCGCATGATTAAAAAGTGCTTTTTAACGGTTCAAAATTTTAAAAGCAACTTTTGCAAGTAAGATAAAAAACCAAAAAGAGTCCTTTTTTTTTTTTACATTTGAATTTTACCGAGATAGACAATTGAGATACAATTGCGAAAACTTCTTCTGTAGGGCACCGATGACACACGAAACAGGGAGGAAAAGCCTTAAAAGGTGAGTAAAGCCCTTTCCAGCTCATGTATGGGCCCAAGAATAGACTGTAGATGGTCAGAGTATTGGGCCCATGAGCCCAGCAAAGATGACTAGCAACTCCAGTCCATCCATGTCTATGTAAAAGTCCTGTCCAACCATCTTTTGCATTTTTAAACGGCTCAGATTTGAAAAGAGAAAAATGAGAAAGGAAAGTGTGGGGCAAAAGGAGAGAGAGGATTTCAATTCGAGCCGTCCAAAAAATATTAGATGGCTCGGATGTGCTACCCACCCGGCACCGAAACATTTCTCTTTTTAAACAAGACTTTCCGAGTAAAAAAAAAAAACCTATAATAAAGAAATTCGTCAAATCACAGATACAGACATACAGTGCATGTTGCAGATTTGTGGGGCTTTGCCATGTTGGAGGTGTTTTACCATCGCTTTATAATCCCATCTCGTGGAGAGATTATTCAGTGTCCCTATGCCACGTGTCTCATAATGTTTTTTTTGCCAATTTTTGGTGGGACCTCCATATTTAGTTTGGGAGACACATTTGGTGCGTGCGGCATTGAATAATTTATCCAACCAATGACATTGTGGAGTAGCCAAGTGGCCCAACTACCAGTTTCTGACAACAGCTGCCGAAGAATCGGCAACACTGGATCATTACCTGGCGGCCGACATACAAGAAACATTAGTGAATTAAACTGGATTTCCTCCCCCCTTTTTGATTGGGGCAAGAAGCCATCATTTACCATTGGGTCACCGCTTGCGTGAAGCTCCTTGATCTGTCCAACATCCCACATTTACATCAACCAATGGCCAAGTGAATGAATTTTATGTAAATGTGTGATAATAAAGAGGAATTTTTGGCTTGTCTGCAGTTCATTTTTGGACTGCAGAGGTACGGTCTAAGTGATCGTAGCCGTCAGATGAAGTTTTTAAAAGTTCAGATTTATTTTCAATTTATGACTAGTAATAAATAATTATGACTGATAATAAATTCAATAAATTTAAACCATTGATTTTCAAGATAAACGGTTCAGATAGAACCCACGTCCTTCTTTGCAGTTCAATGCAGAGAATCTCGGTTCAATAAAGAGCTATGAGATACCATATGACAATCTCTCTAGACAACTATGGACTATGGAGTAGTTCAAAAGTTTAGAGTCCATTATTTTATGTAAAATGGGCCATATTGCCATAATGTGATTGATTGATGTACAATGCGTTTTTGTCACGCTTCTATTGGAGTGATGATTTGGGACGTCTTGTTTCACAAGGCTTAGAATATTTCATTTTCCTTGACATATTATAATATCTAATTAATTTTAATATTTTACATAAATAGTATATTTTGCAATTAACGAATCAGATCATCACCCATTAAAAAAATCACATGACTGTGTCCATTCTTCTATTTTTTTAAAAACGGAAACACATATTCATAATCAACAGTACAAAAAATCTAAAAGGTTCTAACAACAAGAAGAAAAAAATAACAACAAAATAAAAGTCCGTCCAAAACTATCAGATAAAATGGTGGAGACCACTGATCAATGCGGTAGAAGGAATTTCCGCCATCTCGTAGAAAAAGAATATAACCAAGCAAAGGGTTTTTCATAATTTCATTTTTTGATTATGACTTGAACGATTGATTGGTCCATGGAGATAGATGTCTTTATCGCATCGATGTGGCTAAGAGAAAACACGTTATCATTTGTTCACTACGATACGAAATGGACATTTCTTTCTCTGGCCCATACATACTGAACACTCTAGCCTCATCTCTTCCAGTCTAAATTTGAATATCCCCAGATAGGTAGGAGTACAAGTTAATGGAGATCAAAGAAGATGGCAATTGCTTCCACGAGGTCAAAATCACGGACCAAGATGGTCTCCTCCGAACCATCAAGGTTCCAGTGGTCCAACAACTCGCCCTCAACGGCCTCAAACACTTGCCCGACCGGTACATAAACGTGCCACCGGATCACCCAGTTGTCTCATACTCTGTCCCTGATCCGTCCCAGACCTTTCCGGCTATAGATGTGGCCCAATTGACAATTGGGCCGAGATCGGAGTGTCTGGGACGGGCCCAAGAGCTTGTTAAGCTTGCCAGGGTGGCTAAGGAATGGGGTTTGTTCTTGATCATCAACCATGGGATAGAGGATTCTGTTTTGCGCGGCGTTGAGGATGTCGTGAGGGGATTTTTCGGGTTGTCGTTTGAGGAGAAGAAATTGAGCGTCGGGACGTATATGAACGTTGACAACATGGGTTACGGGCATAATTTCGTGAGGTCGGAGAATCAACGGTTGACTTGGATTGACCGGTTGGCGATGAAGGCTGCTCCTAGGGAAGCAAGTGAAGGACTCCATGTTTGGCCTCAAAATCCAGCCAATTTCAGGTAAGTAAACAAAATTACACATAAAAGGGAAAAAAGTTACACGCTCAATTTATTGGGATCAGTTCATACGGAGCTTTTATTCAGGCTTTAAGTGGACCTCTGCTAGTGAGTGAATTTATGCCTTATGGTCCTCAAGATTAGTCAAGATGTGTAAACCGGCCCGGACTTCTGGTTATAAAAAGAACTTTTTACTGATGAAAGACATGTGATTCAGGCGGAAATTTAACACTTTAAAATAAGGCAAAAGTATATAAACACCCCTTCAACTATCACTTTTTCTCACGAAGATCCCCTCACATTTAAAAACGCCCATAGAGACCCCCTCAACTAATCTCCGTTACCCAAGTGACACCCTTTCGTCTCTAAACCGTTTGTGATGAACCCCTCATCCATAAATCGGACAAAAATACCCTTGTTGCATTACATACATACACCCCCTCTAACTCTTCTCTTTGTTCTCTCTACAAATAGCCTCTAATCAAAATCTAAAATCAGCAAATAGATTTGAAACTTTGGTTCATATATATATATATATATATATATATTGCCGGTTCCACCCACACATTTAAAAAAAAAAAAAAAAAACTTCATCCCAACCATTAAAATCAATGGTTGAATTAAAACTTAAAAAAACCATATTCTCCTCCCCCCTCAATCACAAGTAATCTCTCCCTCTCCATCTAAGCTATTCTCTTTCTATACCCAAACCGACTAACCACTGGTTCCGGTGACCTTTTTTTTTTTTTTTTTCTCTCCTCCAATACGTGCACGCTCTTTCTCTAAAGAAAAGTAAAAAAAAATAGAGATGGAAAAAGCAACGTAGCAGTTGCCGTCGACTACCACCACCATTCTCCTCGACTTCTCTTCTCCCACATCTCTCTCCTTTCCCTTGTCTTCCTCCCTTCTCATTTCTTATCAACAAAAGAACCATTGCGGCACCTGCCATCATCGCGCCACGATTTTTGCGCTATTTTTTATTGTTATGTACAGAATGTTCTCTTTAAAATGATTGAGGGAAGGAAAAAAAATTGTATAAAACGAAAAAAATGACTAGAATGACTAATAGAACGAGGGGGGGGGGGGGGGGGGGGGGGGGGGTATCCGTGGAACAAAGTGATAGTTGAGGGGGTGTTTATGTACTTTTGCCTTATAAAAAAAGGGTATCTTAGTCATTTCCTTCATTTTGTTAACGGAGTTAACATTTTTTTCATTTCCAGTAGTTGAGGGGGTCTGTATGGGCGTTTTTAAACATGAGGGGGTCTCCATGAGAAAAAGTGATAGTTGAGGGGGTGCTTGTGTACTTTTGCCTTAAAATAATCTATAGTCCATAAGAAACATAGGCCTTGTTGGTTTGGTAACTTTGAGTATTTTTTGTTTTGGTAGTGAGTAAAAAGAGAACTAGGGTAATGATTTGAGAGAGTGATAATGAGTGGAGAAAGATAGAGAGAAAAATAAAATTAATAATTGAAGAAATAAGATAATAATTGAAGAAAGATATAAAGTAATGATTGAAAAATAAAGTAAAATTGGAAAACGAACAAGGCCAAACTGTTGATCTGCACATGGTTTCATGTGTTTTGCCATTTTGATACATAACTTAGGTCTCGTTCTGCTAATATTCTTTTTTTTAAGCATTTATTTTTTACTATACAAGATAGATTGTTCTCCCATAATACATTATCTTTAATTCAAAAACGAATTAGGCCTTAGTTTCAACTTGGGGTTTTTAGATGCCAACCATTTTTTTTAGCTTATTTTCTTCGTTGCAGGCAAGTCATGGAGGAATATGTAGAGGGAGCAAGAAAAGTCTGCAACCACTTACTAGAGGCCCTAGCAGAATCCCTGTCACTAGAAAAACATGTTTTCCTCCGAAACTTGGATTCCAAGAGCAGTGAAATCAACGTAAGGGTTAACTACTACCCACAATGCCCGAGGCCTGACTTGTCCCTAGGCATAACTCCACACTCCGATGGAAGTGCATTAACCTTCCTGATGCAATTTGGTGCCACCGGAGGGCTCCAAGTGCTCAAAGACGCGAAATGGGTCACGGTGCCATGGCCAGAAAATATGTTGCTAGTCGGTGTGGGAGATTTGTTGGAGATAATGAGCAATGGAAGGTTAAAGAGCGCTTGGCACCGCGTGGCGACAAAGGCCGATGGGGAGCGATTATCAGTTGCTTTGTTTTTCAATCCACCGTCTGAAGCGGAGATCGAACCTGTGAAGGACGAAGGGCCGAGCAATGAGAGTTACAAGAAGGTGATTGTTGGGGACTACGTGAGGAATCTTTATAAGATTAGCCCTACAATTGATAAGCAGGCTATAAATTTTGCAAAGATTTGATCATTAGTTCGAGTGATTAATGTGGTGAATGCTGTAATGTATGCGACAATTACACCCTCAAGTTATCAAATTCGGTTGTGATCTCAATCTGACCCTATGTTGTGTAACAATCTCTAAACATACCTTTTATCTTGAATTTCGCAGTTTATGAAATCTATTACTACGACTTATAATTCTTAAAACATGGCGCACCGTCCCAATATTTTGAATGAGTTTTTTTTTTTTTTTTTGAACAACAAAGATAGATTTTATTAATCACAATAAAATTACAAGAACTCAAGAAGTAAAGATACCGTGATTTTCTTTTGAATTAGTTATATGTACATATTATGTTATTTGTAGGGGTGTAAACAAGCAGAGCCGAACCGAATATTGGCATGTTCGAGCTTGGCTCGATTAGAATTCGTCTGGCTCGAGCTCGACTCGAGTTCGAATCGTGCCGGAAAAGTTCGGCTCGAGCTCGGCTCGACAAGAATGTACAAAACTCGAGCTCGGCTCGTTAGTATTTGGTTTGGAATAAACGAGCCGGCTCGGCTCGAATTCGTCAACTTTTCAGCCTTAATATTGAAAAATTAGCTAAACGAGCCGAGTCGAACCTAATATTGGCATGTTCGAGCCAAGCCGAGCCAAACCTATATATTTCAAACCGAATATTGGCATGTTCAGTCCAAGTGATCGTAGCCGTCAGATGAAGTTTCTAAGAGTTTAGATTTATTTTCAATTTATTACTGATAATAAACAATTATGACTGGTAATAAATTCAACAAATCTGAACCATTGACTTTCAAGATGAACGGTTCAGATAGAACCCACGTTCTTCTTTGCAGTTGACTACAAATAATCCGGGTTCAATAAAGAGCTCTGACATACTATATGACGATCTCTCTCGACTACTATGGACTATGGAGTAGTTTCAAAAGTTTAGAGTCCATTATTTTATGTAATGTACAATGCGTTTTTGTCACGCTTCTATTGGAGTGATGATTTGGGATGTCTTGTTTCATAAGGCTTAGAATATTTCATTTTCCTTGACATATTATAATATCAAATTAATTTTAATATTTTACATAAAGAGTATATTTTGCAATTAACGAATCAGATCATCACCCATTAAAAAAATCACATGACTGTATCCATTCTTCTATTTCTTTATAAAACGGAAACACATATTCATAATCAACAGGACAAAAAAATCTAAACGGTTCTAACAACAAGAAGAAAAAAATAACAACAAAATAAAAGTCCGTCCAAAACTATCAGATAAAATGGTGGAGACCACCGATCCATGCGGTAGAAGGAATTTCCGCCATCTCGTAGAAAAAGAATATAACCAAGCAAAGGATTTTTCATAATTTCATTTTTTGATTATGACTTGAACGATTGATTGGTCCGTGCAGACAGATGTCTTTATCTATCTACCACGCATTGATGTGGCTCAGAGAAAACACGTTATCATTTGTTCACTACGATACGAAATGGACATTTCTTTCTCTGGCCCATGCATGCTGAACACTCTAGTCTCATCTATTTCAGTCTAAATTTTGAATACCCCCGGATAGGTAGGAGTACAAGTTAATGGAGATCAAAGAAGATGGCAACTGCTTCCACGAAGTCAAAATCACAGACCAAGATGGTCTCCTCCGAACCGTCAAGGTTCCAGTGGTCCAACAACTCGCCCTCAACGGCCTCAAACACTTGCCCGACCGGTTCATAAACGTGCCTCCGGATCACCCAGTTGTCTCATCCTCTGTCCTGGATCCGTCCCAGACCTTTCCGGCTATAGATGTGGCCCAATTGAGAATTGGGCCGGAATCGGAGGGTCCGGGGCGGGCCCAAGAGCTTGTTAAGCTTGCCAGGGTGGCTAAGGAATGGGGTTTGTTCTTGATCATCAACCATGGGATAGAGGATTCCGTTTTGTGCGGCGTTGAGGATGTTGTGAGGGGATTTTTCGGGTTGTCGTTTGAGGAGAAGAAATTGAGCGTCGGGACGTATATGGACGTTGACAACATGGGTTACGGGCAGAATTTCGTGAGGTCGGAGAATCAACGGTTGACTTGGATTGACCGGTTGGCGATGAAGGCTGCTCCAAGGGAAGCAAGTGAAGGACTCCATGTTTGGCCTCAAAATCCAGCCAATTTCAGGTAAGTAAACAAAATTACACAAAAACGAAAAAAAGTTACACTCGACTCCTTTGGGTTCAGTCCATACGGAGCATTTGTTCTGGCTTTAAAGTGGACCCCCACTGGTGGACGGTTAATTTGTGGCTTATGGCCCTTGGGATTAGTCGAGGTGCGTAAGCCGGCCCAGACTTCTGGTTATAAAAAGAAACTTTTTACTAACGAAAGATCATGTGATTCAAGTGGAAATTAACACTTTGAAATAATCTATAGTCCATAAGAAACAAACTATTGATCTGCACATGGTTTCATGCGTTTCGCCTTTTTAGGCATAACTTAGGTCCCATTCTGTTAAAATTCTTTTTAAAACATTTATTTTTTATTTTATGAGACATGTTATTCTTTCACAATGCATCACCTTTAATTAAAAAATGAAGCCTTAGTTTCAACTTGGGGTTTTTAGATGCCAACCATTTTTGTTAGCCTTTTTTCTTCGTTGCAGGCAAGTCATGGAGGAATATGTAGAGAGAGCAAGAAAAGTGTGCAACCTCTTACTAGAGGCCCTAGCAGAATCCCTGTCACTAGAAAAACATGTTTTCCTCCGAAACTTGGATTCCAAAAGCAGTGAAATCAATGTAAGGGTTAACTACTACCCACAATGCCCGAGGCCAGACTTGTCCCTGGGCATAACTCCACACTCCGATGGAAGTGCATTAACCTTCCTGATGCAATTTGGTGCCACCGGAGGGCTACAAGTGCTCAAAGATGCGAAATGGGTCACGGTGCCATGGCCAGAAAATATGTTGCTAGTCGGAGTGGGAGATTTGTTGGAGATAATGAGCAATGGGAGGTTAAAGAGCGCTTGGCACCGCGTGGCGACAAAGGCCGATGGGGAGCGATTATCAGTTACTTTGTTTTACAATCCACCGTCTGTGGCAGAGATCGAACCTGTGAAGGACGAAGGGCCGAGCAATGAGAGTTACAAGAAGGTGATTGTTGGGGACTACATGAGGAATTATTATAAGATTAGCCCTACAATTGATAAGCAGGCTATAAATTTTGCAAAGATTTGATCATTAGTTTGAGTGATTAATGTGGTGATCGAATGTTGTAATGTATGCGACAATGACACCCTCGAGTTATCAAAATATTTGGGTCGTGATCTCAACCTGGCCCTATGTTGTGTAACGATCTCTAAACATACCTTTCGTCTTGAATTTCGCAGTTTATGAAATCTATTATTACGACTTATAATTCTAAAAATATGGCGCACCGTCCCAATATTTTGAACGAGTTTTATGTACATATTATGTTGTTTGTGTATCAATTTCCTAGTTTCCTTTTACGATTAAAAAAGTGATACAAATTAAGTGCTATTTAATTGGTGTTTCGTATCATATATACAAAAGATATTGATTGCAAATCAGCTTGAAAAATAAATCTCGGTACATTCCAAACTAACGCTAATAGAAATTGGTTTTGTGCCCACCCTATTTTGCCACAACCCTAGATGCTCTGAGCATTGCAGCACCGGAAGGAATAAAACTTTACAACATAACTCGAACATAATTGCATTTAAAATCGGTCTGATCGATGCAATGGATCCACATACTTCAGACGATGGCAGATCAATTTTATGATTGCGTGTTGTAGGGTTGTAGACATTGTGGGCCGTCGCCACATGGGAGGTTTCGTCGCGTAGTCACCAAAGCTCCAATCGCAATAAATCATATTCGAGAACAAAAGGCTAGAGTCCATTCTTATAGTAAAGCACAAGCCAGAGCTAAGACAAAGCTGAAGTCCATTTCGATGTAAGACGGGGCCATATTGTGATTATTTCGTGTAAATATGTGTTTCGGCTACGGTCCAATTTTTATGATTTGTGACCTTTTGTTGTTGTGCAAGCCTCAATTTTGTACTGCTTCCGTCCCATAAAAAACGACCAAAATTATTACTGGCACGTTTCAAAAAATATCTAACAGTATGCATTTTATAATATTATTTATGGTAGTAAACACTGTGTTTAATATTACTGAATGAGCTTTGTCAAATAAAATTCATATTGCATATTAAAAAAAAAACTTACAAATTAAGAAGATATATAGATTATACAATGAAAAATGTGATCGAATAGTTATTTTGGACATCCTTTGTGAGACAAAGACAGTATGTATTTCGTAGAACTTTCTTAATACCTAATTGATAACTATCTCTCTCTCTTTTTTTTTTGCATGACGACTCATATCAGTACCTAACATTTGTTTTCGCAACTCAGATGTTCGGACCGCATGCGGGGGGGGGGCGGGTGGGTGGGGCGTGGCTCCCCAGGCGTCCGAATTTTAAAATTTTTATTTTATATATACTCGATTTTAAATATTATTGATAATTATTCGTGTATAGTTACTTATAATCTTAATAATTTTGCTTCGATTTGATAGAAAAATGGTTATTTTACATTATCATTTCTTAATTTCTTTCATAAATAAAAAATAAGTACGTGACAGTTTAAATAGTCTAAAGAATCAATTCAATGTATAAATGTAATGAACTGAAAATAAAAAACCTTATAATATAATAATTATATGTTCCGATAAAAAATATATGTTTGTTAAGCCGTCTCCCCCCCGATAACAAAATTCTGGCTCCGCCACTAACCGCAAGTAATCAGTAGATATTTTACACATCTTTGTTAAGAAGTCAAGTCAAGATGAATTACGTTATGATGGATCCATCTAAAATGGACATCATTTTCTCTAGCTTATAGTGCTCCACCGCAGCACCCTCCTCATCACACTCATTAACTTTACTCGTGCTAAACCTTCAATACCTAGACAGAAACAAGTTAATGGAAATCAAAGAAGATGGCGTTTGCTACCATGAAACCAAATTCATAGACGAACATGGTCTTATCCGATCCACAAAGGTTCCAGTGGTCCAACAACTCGCCCTCACCGGCCTCAAAGACTTGCCCAATCGATTCATAAGCGTGTCACTGCAGGATCATCCAGTTGTCTCGCCCTCAATCCTCGATGCCTCTCGGGCCTTTCAAACAGTAGACATGGCCCAATTGGGAAATGGGCTGGATTCGGAGGGTCTTGGGCGGACCCAAGAGCTTGTTAAGTTAGCTAGTGTGGCTAAGGAATGGGGTTTGTTCTTGGTCATCAACCATGGGATAGAAGATTCAGTTTTGCATGGTGTTGAGGATGTTGTGAGGGGATTTTTCAGGTTGTCGTTTGAGGATAAGAAATCGAGTGTTGGGACATACATGGACGTGGATAATTTGGGTTACGGCCAGAATTTCGTAAGATCGGAGGAGGAACCGTTGGGTTGGATTGATCGGTTGGCCATGAAGGCTGCTCCAAGTGAAGCAAGTGAAGGACTCCTCGTTTGGCCTCGAAATCCAGCCAATTTCAGGTAAGCAAATACAAAATTGCACTCAATCTGATTCATGTTTCAATAAGAATCAAGAAAAAATCAGATCTTGATATGTACCAACGGTGAAACGGATACTTTTGTTACAAAAGAACTTAGCGATCCACCGGCCAATATATTGTTCCTAAAGTACCACTAATAACTTGATGTCACAACCTAACACATGCAATTCCTCATAAACAAATTTAAGCTGCTTCTTCCATGGCAGGCAAGTCATGGAGCAATTTGCAGAGGAAGCAAGAAAAGTGTGCAACCATTTACTAGAGGCTCTTGCAGATTCCCTCTCACTAGAGAAACAGGTTTTCCTTGAAAACTTTGATTCCAAAAACAGCGAAATCAATGTGAGGGTAAACTACTACCCACCATGCCCAAGGCCAGATTTGGCCTTGGGCCAACCTCCACACTCGGATGCAAGTGCACTAACTTTACTAATGCAGTTTGGTGCCACCGGAGGGCTTCAAGTCCTCAAAGACGCGAAATGGTTCACGGTGCCATGGCCAGAAAACACGTTGCTAGTCAGTGTCGGGGATTTGATGGAGATAATGAGCAATGGGAGGGTAAAGAGCTCATGGCATCGGGTGGCGACACTGGCTGATGTGGAGCGATTCTCAGTTGCTTTGTTTTATAATCCACCATCCGAGGTGGAGATTGAACCTGTGGAGGGTGAAGGGCCAAGGGATGAGAGTTACAAGAAGGTGGTGGTGGGGGAGTATGTGAGGAATTCTTATAAATATAGCCTTGCAATTGATAAGCAGCCTATGATGAATTTTGCCAAGAATTGATCAGTTCGAGTTATGTCGTGAATGTTGTTGTCACGCCCCAAATCCGGGAGCATGACCGGCCGTGTACCATGAAGCAATCATGGGACACGAAGCCTAATTAAAAAATAATATTTTAAGAACTCGCAATCAATAAAAAAAAAACTAGATATTTTATTAAAGCAAAATCTGTGTGACAATAAACCAATATTTTTTCAAATCTCCAAATTCCACAATGAACTGCCAATTAATAAAAGTGCGGAAGCTAATAAATAAAAGTGCAGAAACTGTTTGACAATAGAAAATAAATAAAAATGCAGACGCCCTAGAGGTCCAAACACAAGGTCCCGACAACGCCGCAGAGTCCACTATAATGCTCCATGAACTAACCTGAAAAATAATATGGAATAAATCCGTCAGCTGACGTGCTCAGTGAGTAGTTAAGCATGCTAAGGGTGATAATAAAAAGTGGCAGTTGTAATGTATGTGACAGTGACAATCTCAAGTTACCAAAATAATTGGGTTGTGTGATTCTATGTCATGGGATGAACTATAAGCGTACCTTTCGTCTTGAGAATTTTGCAGATTATGAAATCCGTTAGGATTTTAGTATAATTATTATATTATAAACAGGTCTAGCTGTCTTATTATTCTTGTTGGGTTCTATGTAGAATTATGTTTGTGAATCAATTTCCTATTTTCTTTTTACTAAACAAGTGATGCCAAGTTTTCCAGGCTTTATTTGTGTTGTGTGTTTGTTGGCACTTGCACCAAAAAAACAAGATTGGAAAAAACCTTGAAAAATAAAATAAATTTCGGCCCCATACCCAGATTACCCTTATTAATAAAGGAATTGGATTTTAGCCCACTCTGTTTTGTTTCAACTCTAGCAAGCCCAATGTTCATTCCAGATGTTATGGGCTCTTTGGAAGCCCAACCATGAGTGACGTATCAAAAAGTAAGTGACCCTGGGGTCAAAAATATAGGAGGACTAAATACTACTACTACCAATCATCCTCGTGCCTGTGAATTTTTTTTTTTCAATCGGTAGAAGAGATCATTACATCATGTATGAAGTATAAAGTATAGGTCACGGGGCACTACATTCTCATGCTTGTGTTAGCACATCTTTTTTTTTAACCAGGTGTCCAGTAGTAAAGCTTTACGCGCACATCGACTAATCTTAGGAGGTCAATTTCATTGTTCACTTGTTAGGTCACAATTAAATAAAGCTTTGTATAACTGGCCCCAAAGAAGTTAATGGTGCATTAGAGGTTTCGAACATAAAATCTTAAGAGAAAACAAATCTTTAAGTCTCATGCCTTTAGGGGTTGTGTTAACACATCTTCTTCCAAATCAAAAATTGGTAATAAAACAAAGAAGTTTTTATCTTTATGATCCAATTACTGTGGCCCTACGAAGAAGTCAATGAACAATGTTGATTAGAGAACCTATTTTGTAGATCCAAAATTGCAGGTGAAGTCTTTTTTTTTTTTTTTTTTCAATAAATAGAAGAGATCATTTTACATCAGATATGAAGTACAGAGTGCAAACCCGGGACACTACATTAATTGTAAGAGTCTATGATAACCAATCCCACCAATACAAAAAATAAAAACTTATAAGGTAAAAACAAAGAAAGAAAAGAAAAGCCCTCTAAGAGAAGAACACCCAAATGCAAGTGAGGAGACTCGAATTCCTGACCTTCTAATGAAATGCAAGAATATTGGACAACGGAGCTAGCCCCAGTTGGTTAGGTGAAGTCAATTTAACTTACCCATTTTACGTGCATCTCACAATTTCATTTAAATCTTCTACAACTTATATTCTTGTTCCTTAATTTGAATAGACGTCCGGGCCAATTTATACGCAATTCGACTAGTAAGTTTTTCACAGAATCGTTACCGTGTATTTCCTCTCATCTAGATCCATTGTATGAGTAATCACCTTGCTAGCATCCATTCAAATTATTGGTTTTACTAAATAAACTCCTGATGAAAGCAAAAGAGCTTTTGAAGGTTTGACAAAATGGAATTTCCCACTTTGAGGGCAACTAGAATGGTCTGCTTTGCTTTATTAGTGGTTTGGTTGATTGGTTTTGGGGGTCCACTAGATCTCCTTTATCCTTTTTGTTCTATTTTGGCTGGGCATCCTTTAAGCAGGGCCAAGGATAAGTGTTCCCCTCAATTGTCTCAGGGTTTATTGGTTAATCCGCACTTTATTAAGAGGTCAAGATCAATGCCCAGTGCCAACCACCATGTACTTGGCAGAATGCTTTTACCTATCAAAATTCAAAGGCCAATGTCACTTTTTTGGAAAAGTATATGATCCGAAATTGGAACCAGGAAAAAGATGCACATGAATCATACGGTCCAGATTCACGAGATCGTGTGCGGTCACGTGTTCAATTCAATCTAGACCCCAAATTTTACTTTTAAATTCTAAAATGGGAGAACTGCTTCTTTTTTAAGTTGGTCTGCACTCAAATCTTGTATGTATGGAGAGTTAAGTCTTTTACTCCTGCTTCAAGCCAGTGGTCTTTTCCGGTTGTAAAGGGGGAGGAAAAGGGATTTCCATGAGAAGGCTGAGGCCAGCTCAAGTGGTTATGGCATGAGTACCAATGTCATTTGTAGGAGTGACTATTAGGGTTCAAACACTTAGTTCTGGGCCTCACATGAATGTATAGTGGCATAGAGTATTCTTGAAACATCACGCGGCCGTGCTTCTAGAGCAAGTGCTACTAATTTTCCCATTTGTAGACAATTGAGATTAACACATCGGATCAAATATATATATATATAGGGGACGGTTCTAGAGACAATACATTTGACAATACTTTTGACAATGAATTTTTTGAAATCCCGCATGGGACCTTCAAACAAATAATCGGAGCCGCTCAATGTATTTAAAACATATTTTTAAGGGGTCCCGTAAAAAATTAACGCATTTGGATATCGGTAAGGGCTTGATCAGCTCATTTAGTTAATTCCTGTCAAATTTGATAGGATAAAATTGAACGAGCCAATCAAGCCCTTGTTGATATTCAAATGAGTTGTTTTTTTACGGGAACCCTTCAAAACATGTTTTAAACAAATTGAACGGCTCCGATTATTCGCGTGAGGCTCCGAAAAATATATTGTCAAAAGTATTGTCAAATGTATTGTCTCTAGAACCGGCTCGATATATATATATATATATATATATATATACACACACACACACACATACACACACACACATGACACATGCATGTTCTCACATAATGGGAGGCTGTGGGGGAAGGAGTCGGGGATGTTATCGAGCCGGTTCTAGAGACAATACATTTGACAATACTTTTGACAATATATTTTTCGGAGCCTCACGCGAATAATCGGAGCCGTTCAATTTGTTTAAAACATGTTTTGAAGGGTTCCCGTAAAAAAGCAACTCATTTGAATATCAACAAGGGCTTGATTGGCTCATTCAATTTTATCCTATCAAATTTGACAGGAATTAACTAAATGAGCTGATCAAGCCCTTACCGATATCCAAATGCGTTAATTTTTTACGGGACCCCTTAAAAATATGTTTTAAATACATTGAGCGGCTCCGATTATTTGTTTGAAGGTCCCATGCGGGATTTCAAAAAATTCATTGTCAAATGTATTGTCTCTAGAACCGTCCCCATATATATATATATATATATATATATATATATATATATACATATATATACACACACACACACACACACACACATGACACGTGCATGTTCTCACATAATGGGAGGCTGTGGGGGAAGAAATCGGGGATGTTATCGAGCTGGTGCAGAACAATTGATCCAGTCGTTCATCTCGACACGGATAGTTCGGATCGAATCTAAGCACATATCGTATACAAATCTGAATTGTTCATTACTTGGTTAAAATCCGAACCGTCAATTATCGAGATGAGCGACCGAATCTGTACCGCTTTGCAGGATGCCCCATTACGGTTGGGAACACTGTTGATTTGGCTCCTTCATTGAATCATTGGCCCCTTCCTACTGCTACTCCCATGTCCCCAAATGGACAGCTACCGCAAAACCTTTCTACCCAATGAAAAAAGCTTCATATATGTCGGGGCTTTTACTGTTCTCATTTGTTCCAATTTGTGGATACCAGTACCCCTCTAGTATGGGCTTGGTTATTTGATAATAAATCAAATGATTTTTTTTTCTTATTCAAAATTTTTCATATTTATTAATTTTTTTGAGAATTATTACTACATCATAACGAAAAGAATCTAAAAAGTAAAAAATTATGATCGAAACCTTTTTTTTAGAATAAAGACAAAAATAAGCCAATAAGTCAATTTTTCATCTTTATTCAAAAAAAATTGAGTTTTGATCATAACTTTTTACTCTTTATAGATTCCTCACGTCATGAAAAAGAAAAAATCCACGAAAAATTCACGAAAAACAACAAATGCAAAAAAAATTCAATAACGACAAAGAATAAGTCATTTGACTTATTAGGCCAAACAATCGCAGCTAGTACGCCACCCCAACTTCCAATAACCAAGCCCAAATTTCATGAAAGGGTAGGGGTAGACGGGTAGTCCGGGGATTTTTTTTTTTCGTTGGAAAAAATGAGAATGCAAAAGCTTCTACAAGATTGATTTTGAAATAGTGTCTCGTGTAGTTTCGAATTGAAATGTATTATCGAATAATGGTATTTTGATCTTAATCTCCCGAACACCCAAAATCCGTTAGTGGAAAGTTCAAAATCAAATAATTGCATAATTTTCGGCCTTTGCACGTTCTCGCTCCGTTTCTATAAATAACAGTAGCCCATTACAAAAATTTGTAAAATACTTCACATAATAAGAAGTAAATTATTTTTCATATAATCTTTAAAATTTCACGAATTAAATTTAAAATATCAATTAACATTGAAAATTAAGGCAAAATTTATTCAAAAATTATAAGCCATACGTAGGGAATATATAAAGTCTGATAGTTTGCTACTGGGACTTTAATGAACTATTGTAAAAATAGAGTATTTACGCTAGTGATTAATTTATGCAGCATAATTTTTTGATTGTCTTTATTCAATTTTTTTGCTTTTATTAGTTTTACGGCAAACTTTTATGTGATATAGATTTGTCTCGACTAGAGGAATCAAAAAAAGTAAAAAAAATTATGACATTTACACCAGAAATTTGTGAAATATCCAAAGAAAAACTCAAAAAGTCAGTGTTTTGACTATTTCTTGGATATTTTTCAAATAATTATGTAAAAGTTATAATTTTTTACTTTTTCGGTTCTTCTCGTCGAGATGAACACATATCACATATTTGAATAAAGACAAAATCAAAAAATTATGCCTTTAAAAAAAGAAATCGCATTTGAAAAAAAAATTGTGCATAAGTTAATTACTAGTAAACGAGGCTGTGTCCACCACCTTTAAGGATCCATACAGCCTGGAAATGGGACCCAATATTGACCGATTTTACGGGAAAAAACCCCAGGTTCCCAGCCACAAACCTGCTTGGCCTACCCAAATTTCAAGATATTTTTACTTCACACAAAAATACTTCATCCGTCCCCATTTGTTGGTCTTTCGTTCTATCCTAACCAGATCTTGTACTTTTCATATGTAAATATATTTTACATTTAATAAGAATCTTATTTAATAGATTTAAATTTATTTTGTTAAAAAAATTAAAATTATATACAAAACATTAGTATAAATTATGAGATATAAAATGATTATAATTGATTGAAAAGTGCCATCAACTCTCAAAAAGAACTAACAAATGGGACAGAGTGAATACCAAATTGTGTAGGACCCATTTTGAGATCCCACAATACTGATTGGAGCCATTTAATTTATTTAAAATATTATTTTAAACGTCATTGTAAACAATCATCACATTCAAATACCGGTAAGGAGCTTGATCAATTCATTCAATTTTTATCTGAGTTTAAGGATGAAAATCGATCAAGCCGTTACAGATATCTGAATTGCTTTTATACAAGAATCTAAAAACATGTTCTTAATAAAGTAAACGACTATGATCACTCGGCGTCGCACAGAGTCTGGTCCATACTTGATGTACACCAAACGGTGTACCCATAACATTTTTTGTTTTCAATTCAATGGTTACTCATAACGCACTTTCACGTGGGTTGGATCTACTCATTCATGAGAACGATTTTCATGCTCTCGCTCATGCTAAGCCCGACATGGTCCATGTTCGGCCAATCAAATTATTGGAACAGGGTAACCTTACAGCTGGAGGACCCACATTGGTCCCCAGTCACTCCTGCAGTGCAGTCTAACGGAAGAAATTCTTTGGCGCCAATTCTTACGTCATTTCACCCACTTCTGACGTGGCAAACAAACCTCACGCCCACGTCATTCGATTGTAATAACATTACAGATATTCTAATTATTACCCCCAACAATAGAAAAATCCCTCAGGGACCGCATTTCCAGGGGAAGACAATAAACAAAGACAAAGAATTGAAATGATTGTTGAAATAGGCAGCTGGTTTTCGTGCACAAAATCATTTAATTGAAGCCATGATTGGAAGATCATGAAAACCAAGTGGTTAAACCACAACTTTCTCCAATTGACGAACAAAGTCCATGGCTAGAAACAAATCACTCTTGGGTTTTAAGAAAGGAAATACATCCTCCCGGATTCTTTTTATGTACTTGAAGGCACTGTTTTATGAGTTCTTTCCGATTTCATTTTCAAAATTTTGAAATTATTTACGTTGTAGAACTTGTCAAGACCGTGACTTAGGTTAACATTGGAATTGATCTAATATTAGTCAACCAATGACCACAACACATTTATCTAGAAATAAATGAGTTCAAAATCCAACATGTCATTGTGTATTTTTTGAAGATAAATGTGCTATAATAATGTATTTGTGTATATTAGATTACTACAGTATAAGGTTTGAAATGATTTATGGTATTGGCAAAGTCTAAACATGAACAATTTCGATCATTAAAGTAAATTCTAACTTTTCAAAAATCGCAAAATGGTTGATAGCACCGTGCAATACCTTTTGGAGATTAATGGAGTTAAGGCAAAAATGCAGGCCTATAGATTCGCCTTTATAATAGAAATATAGTTAGATATTATAAGGAAAATATGATTGAAATATAGAATAAAAAATTAAAAAAAAAGTAAGCTATACCGTCATACTTACTGCGATTCTCACCGTTTATAATTGAAAATTATAAAATGAATCACAATGAAAAGTTCTCCCCGCAATATATAAGTAACAAAAAGTAGTAGCGGTGGTGCATTTATGCACTATCATCACTGTTGTATGTTTGAAGCAGATGATCGGAGTCGCTTATTTTGCAGCCCGGCTTCTCTTGACCCAGAGCCGCCGGAAGTTGAGCCAGTGACAGATTCTCCGACAGCGTGTCACAACTTACACTAGCCGCCGCATCCAGCACGCCGTCTGGGCTCGGTGGGGGAGGTGGTTCCGATATACTCCGGTCTTTATGGCCCACAGAGGGACACGTGTCCATCAGGTACACCTCCATTAGTTGGAGACAGCTTCTCACCATTTCCTGTCCCCAAAGACAAACATAAAAAAAATTAATTACCGCGAGTTTCTCGCCTCAACTTTTTATGCAAATTACAAACCAACCCCAACAATTTACAAAAACGTTAAAATACACCATTGACCTCTGTAGTTTTAGCAATATTTCACTACGCTCTATTCTAATTTCCCTCCACGTCTTTGGTTAGTCGAGTATTTGAACAAGAGAAAAACATATGCAACTAATCTGACCAATATTTAACATATTTTAGACTTGTCAAAACTCCTGTTCTTGAACAAAAACTATTGAAATGCTTTCGTGATCAATGCATCATCTCTCGTGCTTCACTTTGGCACCTTATTTTGCATATTGTCTGTTTAAACATAGAATACGAGTAAACGATAAGAGACAGACTACATTGTAACAAAAAAAAAAAGGGTGCATTGCTTGAGCCGATAAAATTTACCAAAGTGAAACCTCGTGTAAATTACGGGGAGGACAGCATAATGTACCCCAAAAGCCATTTTCAGCCTAACAAAATGTATATATTTAACAAACCGCAAAATTACTTTGTTTACTCTCTCATAAAAGGTCTCCGGCAAATCAGCACTCTCCCTCGCAGCAGCGACCACGGCGGCAGCTGCAACTATGGACGGCGGGAAACCCGAGAAATCAATCACTGAAAAAACATCTAGGATTAATTCAATATCCATTGATTCAATTTATAGCCGGATAGTTAAATGAAATAGCAATGCGGCATAGGTTCGGTTAATTTACCGCGAACGGTGTTGAGAATGAGATCAGAAGAAACTGCAATAACGGGGCGGGTAAAATCCGATTCAGACCCGGAACGGGGGAGCTTGGAAACGAAGTAGTCGATGTAGTCGAAAGGTGTTACGGACCGGAGCCTCCAGTTGAGATTGGCCACGACCAAGAGCTCCATTCGCTGAACCGTTTGGGACTCGAACAAGAACTTGGGTTCGAAGATTTGGAGGTCTAGGAGCAGTGGAACGTAACGCTCCTCCATTTTCGCCGCCAGTGAAAGGCACGCCACTGCTAGTAATTGGAAAGGCCACCCATTTGCCTTCTTCTATCAATTAAAGTTATAAATATAGAATGGGTTTTCAGGCGCTTATTAGAATTATGGAAAGTAAAAGTCAAAATTTACTAACAGCCAATGCACATTGCACAGATATCATAGAAAAAACAGTTATTGTGCAGTGAATAATGTGCACAAAAAGATAAAGGTAATTGATTTTTACTTTACTTTTTCTACATAATTGTACCATTTTTTCCCCCCTTTTTATGTGAATTCATCGATATATTCTTGATATGCAATAAAATAAATCAAGACGAGAAATCGCGATGTAGTAATTTTACAAGCAAAAGTGTTAAGCGGACAAAAAGTAGTGCAATTATAAAAATGAAAAGTGTGGAAAATCTTCCACTAACTTAAATAAGTAAATAAGTATTTTATTTTTTTAATTAATGGTGATGTATTGTGAGAAAATAATCTGTCTCGTAAAACAAAAAATAAATACTTAAAAAATAAAACCTTAACGGAACAAGACCTAAATTAAATAGAATAATAATGTTACACTTTACGATTATCAATGCATTTTCACTAAAATTGTCTAATTTTCAGGATTCTTAAAAGCAATTTTCACACTTTTTTTTGAAGGGGTGTGATTTTGGAACTCCCCAAATTGATAACCGCACTCCAAAAGGGGAGTGCCAAAATCAATTCCTATAATGTGCATAAAAATTGAATTGGTTCCCTGGGTCTGCCTTTTCTGGTGTCATTTGACTTTGATTTGGGGATATGATTCCGCAGCAAAACAGATATAGGGAGACCACTGTTTCAGTGGTATTCTGAGAGCAGCCATTTTGTATACATTGTCAAAGGTTAGGTCTGTCTCCAATCTTTCACCACTCATACCTCCAATAATTGGAGACTATATGGATTTTGTTGTTGTATATGAAATTGATTTTGGCACTCAAGAGTGTGGTTATCAATTTGGAGAGTGCCAAAATCAATTCCCTTTATCATTCTTTCATATGCTTGCTGTTCAACAAAAAATCTTCTCATGTGCGTATACAATAATGCCCTACCAATTGTAAAAAAAATCAATTGAGATGTGTGGATACATAAAATCTAGGAACAAGCGGCTTCCAGCTACAACTGTGTCCGAGTGGTATTGTGAAAGCACGTACATCGAACAATTTTGGACGTAGTTGTGTTTTTTAAGTTGGGTTCCCATCATTGCTCGCGTGGATATATAGATACTACTGTATTAGATTTCAGTGATTTAAACAGTACCGGAAGGGAATTCGACGAAAGGAAACGATCGAAGTAGTTGACGGAGAGAAACGTTGTTACCGGTCCAAACCGATAATGCGAATGTACCTGTGTATTAATTCCATTAACAGCCACAGAAATTATAAATGGGGTTTTAAACAAGTGCTAAAATGCACAAACACAATATGAGAGAGAGAGAGAGAGAGGTACACATATACTTTGAGGATCCAGTTGATGGAGTCTTGGCGAGAGGTGAGGTCGATCGAGCGGAGGAAGTCGGGTCGGGGCATGTGGCGGTGTTCCGACTCGATGAGGCGGTTGACAGTGGTTTCATCTGGCGGCGGCGACGGTGGGGCAGCGGAGGAATCGGCGGCGGAGTTCACCGGAGAGTGAGGCATTGCGGATGTGGAGTGGTCCGAATGGGATTGGGACACATGGCCGGTTATGGTTTGGGGAAAGGCATTTTGTGAGCTGTCCCACTCTGTTTGCTGTCCCACTCTCTCTGTCTCTCTCTCTAAAACTGAGATTGTTGAGGAATTCAGAATGTAGTGGAGAGTGGAGGGAGAGAGAGAAGAGTGGAGGATGTTGGGTGAGCGGATTGATAAAGGTGGGGGATATGTGAGGGGATGTTGCGAAACACCTGATTCTCTCTCTCTCTGTCGCGAAACACCTGATTCTCTCTCTCCCTCTTTCTCTCTCTGTATATGTGCGATTAGAGTGTGATTGATATATGATGTGCTTCTCTGGTCTGGCTGCATGATTTCTTGAGCTTCGATTGTCGTGACGGGGACGACTGGTCTCTCTAAGACTCTAACCAGCTGGTCAAGCCTCAAAAACTGGTGAATTTCTTTTTGATCCGCAACCACACTGGTGACTACTAATCATCTATTGTTAAAACATCATTTCATGGTCTCGGAACACTCCCACGGACTTTCACAAAAATGTGTGATGAATAAAGATATTGGAGTACCACGTAACGATGCGCAAGATATTTTTTTAAATTTTATTTGGTTAAAATTTAAAATTGTCTGTTGTCGTTTGCGAAAGAAAATTCAATGAATCAATCATTAGAATCATATTGTTTTATTCGATACTCTTTATCTACGTAAGGAAATTGCATTAATTGAAATTGTTACTTGTGAGATTGAATCGTATTTGTTATAAGGGGAATGAGCATTAAAACTTAAATTTATAGTTTTCGTCTTAAGCTATTTTTGTGGGGCTCATCACGAAATAGAGACAAATAAAAAAATTGCTTTTAACAATGCAAATGGCTTTTTGACAATTTGGCGATGAATTGGATTAGAGTGGAAGATGGTTTTTGAGAATTGGAGATGTGTTCTAAAGCAGCGTGGACACTTTCTTAGCTAGATTAGCTGCAAATTGCACTCTTAATACATACTGTACATCTCAGGTACAGAAGTTGAATTCAACATTGTCACGCCCTCGATTTTCAACATAAATAAATAATTCAATTTGATAAAAGATCCTCGCATAACTTAATAATACCCAAAAGGTTCCCAGCTATTTAACTTCACGAACAAGTCCCCAAAAGTTGAAATATACAACTTTGGCACCACGGCCCAAATCAACTTAACCACAAGTGCGAATCTGTTTAGAGTATTACAATTTCTTTAGTCAAAGAAATTTAAGAACAATTAATTACAAACTCATTTTTAACAAAAGTAAATCAATTACAAAAGAAGATTAAGTAACTAAAGAAGTCGGCTTCCAAAATCTTCATGTCCAAGCACACCATTGCATGCAATCTATTGCCCAACATTCGAACCTGAAAAAAAGGATTTTGCTGAGCTACACTAGCCCAGTAGAGAATTCTATACTCAAGCTATATGTAAATGTAATGAATCATGCTATGATAATGAATGGTTTCGACTTAACGAACAAGAGATACAGAAGGGCACCATAAGAAACCGACAGACCACGACTACGAGATTCAATACATCATAACGGTGTCCCTAACCATTCATACATCAAACTAAGAGCAACATTAAACACACGTCCACCAAGATAACTCATGAAAGTTTCTCAAACCATTATAAGACTCCTCATTTCTTACCAATTACCAATGGACCTCTTTTCGTAAAAGAAAACATTCATTTTTTTTTTTATTGGCAATGTAGTTTTGAGGAAACTCTTGACCTTTACGGGTCAACTCCGTTGATTCGCTTGAATACCGGAATCCGTTGATTTGTGCCCAAATACCGGAAACCGTTGATTCGCTCAGGAATACCGGAGGATTTTTCATAAAATTCCTTTTTCAAAACCCAGTTCCCTTTTCTTTTCACAAACTTTGACGAAATCAACTATTGTTTCCATGTTTCAACACTTACAATCTCAAGCAAGAAACAGCCCAACGACAACATGAACTTCAATAATCAATCATTGCTTCCTTCATCATGCGAGACATTCAACTGTATTACCACCACTTGCGTTACAGTGAATTCTCTCCACCTGGGTTTCCGCATTACCACACCTTGCGTTGCGGGCCCTCTAGAGTCTCCGCATTACCACACCTTGCGTTGCAGGACCCTCAATTCAACATAACTCACACAACACATATGCATAACCAACTCAAACACAAGATAACAACACTTCCCAAGGTCGCAATCTTTCATTCACCACCATTCAATGTATTACAAACTCATGCCCATGTCTCATTGCACATTAACAAGTACTTTAAGTTCACATTATTCCTTATAGTCTATCATGACGCCCTACGTCGCATATTGAACCCACAACGATTCCACCACACACCACCCACTAAGTTCTAAACGAAAACCTTAAAGAACGAACACCAAAGGAATTTAGAAGGCTCCACGAAATAATTCACGAGGGTATAAGTTACCCCACTCTCATCCGGACCTCTAGACAAGTTCCTATCGTCCAACTAAACATCTGTCGTTATACTTTTTTAACCTATGATAATCGACAACCTCTCTACTGTACATTTTTCAATCCATCAATCACTATATCGTACCATAGTACCCAATACGGCTTCCCCAACTATCCTAACATGCTACAATACCAAGCGTGTCTATATCGTTTACCATATCATGCCATAATCATTCCCAAGTACTATCAATCTCATAGTTGCGTTTCGATTAAGTTTTAATCAAGTAAGCTTCTACTCTTTCATTAACGATGGAAGGCCAACGAGACGAGGGTAACTTAGACTAACCAAAGGCATTCAATTTAACATGCTTGAAATAGGTTTGGAGGTGTCCAAAAAGGTTTAGAAGTGATTAGGGGTTCAAAACAATCAACGGAGGAGCAAAAGGTGCAAAACTGGAGATAAGCTCACTGTGTCGATACGCGCTTAATCCGTATCGATACGCTACTCTCTGACCAAAAAGATAAGCTCACTGTATCGATACGGCCCTTAATCCGTATCGATACCACGGGGCTTCGGGTAGAACTTTCAGTAGATTTTCGAGACAAACCCAACGACGAAATACAATAATCCAAGCACGATCAAAGCACAAAATCACTCATAAACACATAGAATAAGTAAGAAATCCCTACCTCAAAGTTGGAGAGCAAACACACAAAGAGATCGGGCCACGCGAACATTTGGACTCAAACTTTGAACTACGCCCAAAACACTCCTCTCCGAGCCAAACCGAACAAGCTACGAACACAATAGCACTTGAGGAAGATGGAGAGAGGGTTGGGTTACTTGGGTTTCGAGTTTTGGTGGTGATTTTTGGTGGGAGAGCAAGAGAGAGAGGAGGCCGAGGGAGAGGGAGAGAGGACGGGAGAGTAGAGAGAGAGAGAACTTGGGATTTTGATCCCCTACACACACACACACACATATATACTAGGACACACACAAATCACACTTGTACTCCCTCCACTAACAATCTTATCTCTATGACCCCAAGCCCACTAAATCTAATAAATTCCTCAATTTCTATTATTAATAAACCTTTAAACGAATTTCAAAAATACGGGTCTCTACAAACATCCTTTCATTGTTAATTTTATGTTTAAAGCACGACATATTAGGGGTTATTGACATGGATCATTGGGCTTTGGGTCAATACATATTCGGGAGGACTTTCAGATTCACATATTATTTATTTATTTTTAATAATTCATGTGCTTGGATCCGTGCACTCTGACTAATCTTGGGAAATCAATTTCATCTTCACTTGCGGGGTCCTAATTAAAATTAGAGCAAAACGCAAATTCTAAGTCTCAGACCTTAACTATTAGACTAGGTTAGCCTCTACGGAATTTGCAATATACTTGGCAAGGGACAAGGGTAGATAAGTTTTTCATTCCAACTCAAATTAATGTCAGCAAGGCCAAGTTCTTGTGTTTCCTTCACTTTAAAAAAAAAAAAAAAAAATTGTGGTGGGGTGATTCGGTCGGTGCTGAATGGGTCGGATTCAAATTCCAAAATCTAGACCCTTTCCAATTAAAAACTCCACTATTAGAGCATTTGAAGGCATCGGTGCGCCTATTAGCTAGCTTGGCTTTTACGAGTTACAACCATCAGAAGCAACAAACTCATTGCAATTTTCAGAACCCAAAATGCCACAAACATCATCAATGATTCTCGGTATTCATATATAGAACCCATAATATGAATTCTTCATCTATAGTGTTGTTTGTATAATATTGTATAGAGCTATGGCGTTAAGAGCTCGAATGTGATTTTTCATCTCATATTGTAATCTTCCATTTTTCATATAGTGGAACATCTCTCACCATGAAACAGGCATTGGGGCCGAACCACGTAAACTCTTATGTGTCTCATTTGTGTAATTATTTTAATTTTATTGGGTACGCTTCCGTTGCTGGTGAGATCGCAGAAGTTTCCGAACACAATGATTCTCAATATTCATATATAGAACCCCATAATATGGATTCTTCTTCTGTAGTGTTGTCTGTTGGTGGGTAATGAGAGATTCACTCACAAACAAACTCTACTTTTATTCATCGTTTAACTGAAATACAAATTACAATATGCTTTCCTTTGTTGTGTTCCCTCCGGCTATTTATTAGAGTTCAATTTATATGCTGCAAACATCATGGCAAAATAAATTGAAGTACTACATATTTCTGTATCTTCGTTTCTCTACTGCAAGACCTCCAAATTCTAAACAGATGGAAAGCACTCACTGAGGCCTAAAGGTAGGGAATAGAATTCTGGGTCGTCTTCGAAAGCATTCATGATCGTGTCCCACCTATCAATTTCAATCCCTCCATTATCAGTACGACCCGGTGGAATAGTGCAATCTAAAAACACCGCGATCATAGCTGCTACTGTGGCCGGGGATGTGAAAATGATTTCCCCAAATTTGTAAAACTGCAAATAATGGTGAGAAATTCATTTGGTTTCTGCAAGCACGAAAATATGTGCGACTGCTAAAATTCGTTCGAGTTAGAAAGGATAAAATTGTATGCACAACATACCCAATTTGCATGAGTGTGAACAGGACCACGACCGGAAGTTCCCATGTAGCCATAGAAGTACTGTGGGACTGAGAGACCCATGAAGATTGAAAAACCTACTATGAACTTTGTTCTGAGCTTGTAGATGTTGCAGAATTGAAGTAAACCAAGACCAGCAGAAGCTGCACCGGAATGGTATACCACAGTTTATTTCAACATATAGTTGAACATAAAACAAGCATTTAAAGATGAATTGAAAAAGTAAATGACTATCCTGTACCAATTAAAACATGCATTTGTAATTGTCATTCCTTTGTTAGAGATTTCTTTTCCAAACAAGCACGAGTTTTAGGTAAACATAAAGAAATTTCAGCAGTTTTATCTCCAACGGTTAACAAGATAGAGAATTCATACTCTCGTAGGCATAGGAGATGCATTGCAGAGCTGCAAATATCGGCAATGGAATAGATGCCAAAATAGCCCCAAATTTTCCTATTAATTGATGATACAATTGCACAGTTAACCCAAATTTAAATCATAACTTCAATTTTGCAAATGATGTTAGACGATTTCATGCAACTATAACGCACCAAACACAGCAAATAAAAGCATGAATCCTGCTGATACTTGAACCACTCTTCGACTTCCAAATCGCGTTAGTGCCAAAAGACCTACATTTTCACTGAACAATTTGCAGAATATAAGAATCAAAGATTGGTAGGAAAATCATACTTGGATGAGGACATCAGCTCCTCAGTCAACTATTCTGCAAGATTAATCTAAAACTAATGCAGAGGAATTGAAGGCTCGCCCATGACACTTTGATTGGTCACACATAAACGATAAATTTCTCCAAACAAATGATCTGCACATGCATTTGTAACTAAAGTAAGCCATCCCTCTTGCAGCGACCTATGGATATTGCAAATTCATGGTATGTCAAAAAGGTGGCTAAATTAGTGATTGGAGTAACAGATGTATTCATAGAGGTATCCGAAGGGCAGGCAAAGTGATAAGCCGTATGGTTCAGGTATTAAACTTCTTACACTGATACAGTGGAACCACTTGCAGTACCAAACGAACCACCCAAAAACCAGCCTATTCCCTAAAACACAAAAGGCAAGAAAATGGATAAAAAAAATTGATTGAGTCGGTTATAATGAAATTAAATGGAAGATAGACCAAGGAAACATAATAATCTATCACAGGGTTAGATGCTACCAGCCACCCTGCACCACGGCTGAAAATAGAAGGTGGTGGAAGTGTGGCACTCCCAAATCTTGCTGCTGCTATATTTGCACCAGTAGACTGCAAAAACAATCATCCGAGGGGATAAAATTAGCGTGTGTATAAGTTCAGATGCAACTTAAGGAAAATAAAAATTGTGTAACTCCTTAAGGAGTCTTTAGGATAACATCCAGCTCATCTGTTGTTGAAATAAGCAACATGGTACAATCATGCAAGGTTCATATATAAGCAAACACCTTCCAACCTCACGTTTGTTCCCGACGAAAAAAAACAAGAAAAAGAGATGGTAGCTGTATTTAAAACAAATGACTACTGATATACAGGAGAAAAAAATCAACCTCAATAAGAGCAACAAGAGCTGCAGCTATCATCACAAATACATCCCTGGCATCAACACTTGGAGTCCCCCATTGCCATGGATATGGAACACTTATCCTGTAGGTTGAGAATTAACAGGAACTCTTATAAGGGCAAACACAAAACACGGGAGATGGTTGTTGGGGTGCTGGATTAAATAGAGGAAAAGGTTGTATGTATGAGGTAGTAGATGTTTAGAAGATGAGGGATGAGTGATGTAATAAGGGAGGCTTTTTTTGTATTGCTTTGAAATTGTACACTGGAAAGGTACAAATGAAGCTCTATTTATAGAGCTAGTTCCACCGACCTTTACTATTCTAGAATAGTCTACTTAATTACACAAGTCTCTCACAACTTCTAGACTTATCTAGTTTTAACCCATGTGCCTAAATTACAAATATCTTCTTTCTTTATTACATTCCACACTATTCTAAATATTTTTTATATTAGATATTTTAGTACAAGAGTCTACATGTTTCTAGAAATTCAAAAGATTACAAATTACTATTTTTTAACACTCCTCCTTAATTTGTAATCTTTAGGACTTCATGAAACTGAAAGAATTTATCTGCTGCCACTGCTTTGGTCATTATGTCAGCCAGCTGCTCCTTCGTATTGACAAATTCAAGTTGAATTTCTCCATTCTGCACTAAGTCTCTGATAAAGTGATGTCGGAGCTCAATATGCTTTGTCCTGCCATGAAAAACTGGATTTTTGCTCATTGCTATGGCTGACATATTATCGCAGTAGATGACTGTAGGGCCTTCTTCTTTTTGCTCCATATCAGAAAGAATTCTTCTGAGCCATACAGCTTCACATGCTGCATCTGTTGCTGCAATATACTCTGCTTCTGCTGAGGACAAGGCAATTGTCTTTTGCTTTTTTGAACTCCAAGATATAATTTTAGTTCCCAAGCAAAATACTTGGCCAGATGTGCTTTTTCGATCATCGATTGATCCAGCCCAATCACTATCGGTGTAGCCAATAAGCTTGCAGTCATTTTCTTTTGTGTACTTGATGCCAAGTTTCTTCGTTCCTTGAAGATAACGGAGGATCCGCTTGGCTGCTGCATAATGTAGCTTGCTCGGCTCGTGCATAAATCTCGAGATAAGATTTACAGAATATACAATATCAGGCCTTGTATGAGTGAGATAGTTTAGTGATCCAACCAATCTTCGATAGGCCGTAGCATCGACCTTCTCCGCTCCATCATGTAACTGCAACTTCTCATTTAAAGAGAGTGGAGTAGAGACTGGTTTGCAGTTGCTCATGCGGAATTTCTTTAATAAGTCTTCAAGATATTTTTCTTGAGAGATAAAAATCTCTCCTTTGGATTGCCTTACTTGAATGCCGAGAAAATATCTCATAAGGCCTAGATCCGTCATCTCATATTCCTTCATCATAGCATTTTTAAATTCATCGAGCATTGCTACATTGGTGCTTGTGTAGATTAAATCATCGACATAGAGGCAAACAATAAGAAAATCTCGCGTACCTCCTTTTTTGACATATAGGGATGGTTCGCTTTGGCTTCTTTCAAATCCGTTTTGACAGAATTACTTGTCAATATTGCTGTTCCAGGCTCGCGGTGCTTGCTTCAAGCCGTATAGTGCCTTTCGAAGTCGATACACCTTGTCTTCTTTTCCTTTGACTGCATAGCCTTGTGGTTGCTCCACATAAACTTCTTCTTCTAATTCACCATTGAGAAAGGCAGATTTGACATCGAGCTGATATACGGGAAGCTCGTTTTGTGCAGCTAAGGCCAAGACTGCTCGTATTGTCTCCATTCTTGCGACTGGAGCAAATGTTTCATTGAAATCCACTCCAGGCTGCTGTGAGTAGCCTTTTGCTACTAAGCGTGCTTTGTGCTTCTGAATTGATCCATCTTCTTTGTATTTTGTCTTATAAACCCATTTGAGTCCGATTACGTCCTTTCCTTTTGGTAGCTCCACAAGATCCCACGTGTGATTTTTCTCGATAGTTGCAATTTCTTCATTCATTGCTTTTAGCCAAATTTCTTCTTTTGCAGCTTCTTCAAAATTATGTGGTTCACAAGTGAAGAAGGCAAAATCACACGAGTCATAAATATCTTGTAAGGAACGTACCTTTCTTGTCGGATTGAGATCATCCGATGATGAGCTCTCTGGACTGGTCCGTGGGCTTTGATTTGGACTTGGGTCCGGAGCCAAGGTTTCTCGCTCATGTCCTGCATCATCAGCCTCAAAAAACTTTGGGTCTTGGAAGGAATTGTCCTCCCACTTCCACACAGCAGCTTCATCAAATATTACATCTCGAGAAACCATAAATTTATTTGTGTTCGGATTATAGAGACGATAACCCTTAGACTCGTCACTATATCCGATGAAAATATATTTTTCTCCTTTTTCGTCAAATTTTTCCCTTTTTTCTGAGGGAACTAATGCATATGCAATGCATCCGAAAATCTTTAGAAAATTTACCTGTGGCTTCTCTTTGTACCACGCCTCATATGGTGTCTTGTTTCGAACTGCCTTAGTGGGAGAACGGTTGAGGATAAAAACAGCAGTGTTGACAGCTTCGGCCCAGAATGAGTTAGGAAGCCCTTTACCTTTAAGCATGCTCCGTGCCATCTCTGCAATTGTCCGGTTCTTCCGTTCTGCCACTCCATTTTGTTGAGGTATTTTTCGGATTGTAAGTTGCCTCTTGATTCCTTTTTCCTTGCAATAATCCATGAATGGAGTGTAGATGAATTCGCCACCACGATCTGTCCGAAGTGTCTTTATTTGTCTTCCGCTTTGTCTCTCCACCAAGGCTTGAAATTTGAGAAATACAGAGAAAGCTTCTGATTTTTTGTCAAGGATGTATAACCACATCATCCTTGTATAGTCATCAACAAAGAGGAGAAAATATCTTTTTCCACCAAGAGATGGTGTTCTGGTAGGGCCAAAAATATCAGAATGCACCAATTCCAAAGGCGCTTTAGCTCTCCAAGCGGACTTTGGAAATGGGAGTCTATGCATTTTTCCATATATGCACCATTCACAAACTTTATCAATTTTATCAATATTTGGTAGCCCTTTCACCATATTTTTCTCCTTTAACAATCTCATGCCCTTGTAATTTAAGTGGCCATATCTTAGATGCCACAAATATGAGTCATCAATTTTTTCTCCTTTAAGGGCAAAATTTTCATTAAGTGGCATTATTAATGGAAAAACTTTATTTGGAGTCATTTTGACATTTGCCACTTTTAAATTTTTCTTCTTGTCAATGATAGTGCACTCATCTTTGTCAAAGTTTAGTGCATATCCTTTTTGAAGTAATTGCCCCACACTTAATAAGTTTTGAGTTAGCCCAGGAACATAAAGGACATCTGAAATTAATTTTTTGTTACCTCCCTTTGTGTAGACAGCGATAACTCCTTTTCCTTTCACATTTTGCAGCTTTCCATCTCCCAGCTTTACTTGTGAAGAGATTTTATCGTCAAGCTGCACGAACTTTTTACGATCGCCTGTCATATGATTACTGCATCCACTATCCAGATACCAAATGTTATCTGATTCTTGTTGAGCATTCATGCAAGAGAATAGGTGTTCAGCTTCATTTTCTTCTGCAAAATTAGCTTTATTTTTTTCTTGATTGAACCAGCAATCTCGATCAGAATGATTAGAAACTTTGCATCTCTTGCATTTAAATCTACAATCTTTGGATGCATGATTAGATTTTTTGCAAATAATGCAAGAAGAGTTAGAGTTACCGCCATTAGGATTCCTCTGATTGTCGTATCCTTTTCCTTTGTTCCAGGCTTGAAATGTATTTTGGCCTCCACGTCTTTGTCTGTTCATGCCTCCTCCTCGAGATGAGCCCTTCTCTTGATCTTCTAGGTTCTTTCCTCCAAAATTGATTTTGCTTTGAAATGCTTGCTCCAAGGATTGATTTGTGAACCTGCTCATTCTTTGTTCATGGGCCTCGAGAGAACTCATTAGTTCATGTCGAGTAAGTTTAGATAAATCCTTGGATTCTTCGATAGCAGCTACAACATGATCAAACTTTGGAGGCAAACTCCTAAGAACCTTTTCGACGATTCTTTTATCCGGAAGGGTATCTCCATAACTTCGAATTTGATTGATAATTCCAGCAACTCGGGAAAAGAACGTTTGAATGGATTCATTTTCCTTCATTGCTATATTATCAAAGTCTCTCCATAGTGTTTGAAGTTTAATGGAGATAACCTTATCATAACCTTGATATTCAATTTTTAATATTTCCCATGCTTCTTTTGAAGTTTTTGCACCCATAATTCTTGGAAAGATAGATTTGCTTACCCCACGTTGAATGTTGAGGAGAGCCAAAGCATCTTTCTTCTTGTTCTCCCTGAACTTCTTCTTCCTTGCTTCCGTCCAAGTTGCTTCTTCTTCGGCATTTGCCGGTGCCTCGTATCCGCTTTCAACAAGATCCCACAATTCTTGTGAGACAAATAAAGTTTGCATTTGGATGCCCCAATAGTCATAGCTCTCTCCCTCAAATATAGGGATGAGATTTTGTGCATAGTTGAAAGTGGAAGAGTTGGTCTCCATGGTGGATGAAAGAAGGACAAGGGTGGATCGGTTAACTTTGCTCTGATACCAAAATTGTTGGGGTGCTGGATTAAATAGAGGAAAAGGTTGTATGTATGAGGTAGTAGATGTTTAGAAGATGAGGGATGAGTGATGTAATAAGGGAGGCTTTTTTTGTATTGCTTTGAAATTGTACACTGGAAAGGTACAAATGAAGCTCTATTTATAGAGCTAGTTCCACCGACCTTTACTATTCTAGAATAGTCTACTTAATTACACAAGTCTCTCACAACTTCTAGACTTATCTAGTTTTAACCCATGTGCCTAAATTACAAATATCTTCTTTCTTTATTACATTCCACACTATTCTAAATATTTTTTATATTAGATATTTTAGTACAAGAGTCTACATGTTTCTAGAAATTCAAAATATTACAAATTACTATTTTTTAACAGGTTCGTTGTTTTCAGACAAACATTAGTCTTCAATTTGCTACAGATAAGATTCCTAGTATCCAAAACGCAGAAGAACTTGACATGATATTTGTTAACGTACACATGGTTAGATATCTTGACATGATATTTGTTAACGTACACATGGTTAGATATTCCATGTGTCAGTCAAAATGGCTTAAGATGTTGACATCATATGCAAACCAGACAATGATATAATGAAACTGGTATTAAGTGGAAACAAATTAGGAATGTAATTTAGGTTGGAATGTTAATGTATTATGAATTGATGCCTTACATTAAGAGATAAGATCAAAAGTAACGGTAATTCAAGAATGTGCTTACCAAGCAGCGCCACTAATGAGCCCAGATTGGTCAACACGGCAACTGAAGATTTGTTTCTGTATGCACCTGATGCAGTAAGAAGCGCTGCAAATAGCCATACAATGGCTATTGATAATAGGACAGCATATCGTTCAAAAAAGTGCTCTCCTATTTTGGTTTCTATCCAACGAGGAATATACTGCCAAAGATTTAGTTCCCCAAATCAGTATTACCTCAAGAAATTCTTGTTAATAGATTTGCTAAGAAACAAATGATCAAAACAAATCAGCAATTTCGGACCCCAAACTGAAATGAGATCCCCTATTTATAAACTAAATGGTAGATCACTTGAAATATATATAAAAACAAAAAAAACAAAAACAAACCACTAAACCATATAGGCGTAGAGGATCAACCACAGAAGAGGCCAAGATACACTGCATACTGGTGAAACCCTTTAACACAAGCCATCCATGATCACAATTCACAACCATTTCAGGGTCATACGTAAAACATAATCCTAACTATGTTAACAACTCTCAGACCATTGGCCTTTTGTTATCATGTTCTACTTTCGTTCTTAAAATTGATTTCTCAAACTTCCACTGCATGCGGATATGCTTGGTCCAAGGCCTTTTTGATTGATTTCCAGACATGCTCATTTCATCATAGCAAAGAAAATAGAATCAATCCAAATCACGGTATAAAAGATACTATTAGATTTAGATATATAAGAGTTGGCTGGATTAAGTAGTAATCTATAATAAAAAGCACACCTGAGATAGAATAATTAAGATAATCAACTCTGAAAGCCCAATCTCAATACATTCTGCCAGCTACAACCATTAGCCAAAAATGAAAAAGACAAAATAAGCAAATGAATATATACCTTTATATTTAATAGAATTCTAGGAGGAAAAAAGCTACTACGTACATAACCTTTCTACATGAAATATCAAATCTCATTGGTACAATTAAATTACTGAATTCAGCCTGGATGAAAAGGCGATAGCGGATAGCTACAAATTACCCTTCTAAACATAATTGGATCATAAATGTTGAGTTGCTTATGATCAACCATCTTATTTGTGGTACTTGATTGAAAACTTAAGAATTCCTACCTGAGGAAAACCTTGAGTGTAGAGCCCTAGTCTGACAAGCGTTACCAAAGGAACAGCAGAAAGGGGCATGATAACCTTTCCTCGTCCAACAAATTCCAAGTGTTAATTTAAATAGATTTCACATGAACGTAACATTCCCTTGCACAATGTAACTTTCTTCGAAATCCTACCTCACAATGATTCTCCAAATACCAAAGAAACCAAGTAATATTGGGATAATGGATGCAATCATCATAGCTCCTTGAATGACTAGTCTCACCTCCAGAGGATCGACGTATTTGCTATATCTATTAGATAACACTATGAGAAGTGCAGGAGCAATAAATGAGTATGAGGAACCTATCACCACTGGAAGCCGAGTTTTGAACCAAGTCTGCAATAGAGTGTTCAATCCCGTGACAAATAGCGAGGTTTGTATCACTTCAGCCTTCTCCTTCTGCCACAAGGAAAATAAGACCCCGGAACTTAAGTTTATACAATGGGAATACTCCCCAGAGGAGATAATAAAGACACAGAAATGCTTGTGTAAGTAACTTTCACATAATTCATACCTGGCCACCACTGATCAAAGGAACAATGATGGAAGGAATGATGACAGTAGTCCCCAGCATTACCACATGGCGCTCAAAACCCAGAGGAATGGCCGCAGCTGCATTAAGATAGATGAAAGTTAGAATCGAAGTTTTTCTGCTTAAAGAAGTTTGACAAATACACGAACATCTACTTCGTCTAGTTGTTGGGAATGTTGCGTGGGAAATTTATTCTCATAAAAAGAAGTATATTGAAGTAAAGGAAACGAAAATATATATTTTTTGTGTGAGTGTTCTGTTGACAAAGAATTTTGTAAGAAAACTAAAGGACCCAAAACTAAAATTAATTTTTTTGTGTGGATCGATTTTGCAAAGAAATGTTGAAAGTTCAAATTCTTGGTCCCACAGCTTTCTTGGTAACTAACCACTATGAGCAAGTCCACCCTTGTGCCAAATCTCATAAAATCGTTTTTGCTTAGGTAATTTTTTTTTTGTTGTTTTAAAAAAAAATCAGAAATGCCATTCTCGGTGCCAAATTTGATAGTTGTCAAACTTGCCACATCATCCAAGTCATTTAAATTATAACAAAAAAATTAGATGGGTTAATTCAATGGCTTGGATTTAAAATTGTGCTTAAATGGCACCAAATGGGTGTAAAAACACTGCTATTTTTTACTCAAATTTTGCAAAGCTATTTTCTCCTCTTAAATTTGCTATTATGCCATAAATGAGGCTTTTTCTTAAATTCATTTTTAGATTTGGGTTTGCCCCCATTGACGCTTTTGCTCAAGTAAAAGTTTGATTTGGTATGAAGTACTCCAATGGTCAAAATTAAATCTAAGCACAAATCTGAGTTTGAGAAAAAAAAGAAGGTAACGGCCAGAGATGCTCTAAGAGAGCCATAATTATATCTAACCAAAAGCTTATTCTTCCTCTCCTTTTTGTGTATACATCTAACCAAAAGCTTTACAACACCAAAGAAGAGTTTTAATAATCAAATGAGAAATCATAATCGAAACACTTCAGGAATTTGTGAGTTTTGTAGGGAACTAGTTGTATTCATGAGCAAACTTTTGAATTCTGATCAGGGAAGGCGCAAGCATTTTGATACGTCAGAGAGAGAGAGAGAGAGAGAGACCATTGCAGAGATTCCAATAAATGATTTACAATTTTACATAGTACATAAATGTGTATACTGTTGGGAAACTGAATCCCCAAGACCCAGTAATGACGCGTACAGATTAGACAACAAAAATAAATACCCTACAAGGCGGAATTAGGGTTTTACCACAACTCCCGGCGACACGAACGCTGGTTGAACTTGTTATAGCACGTCTTGCTATAAACCACGAATACTGCTCGATCGTACCTTACGATCTTCTATCGTATTCCCTGCACGTCTAGAACGCGAACTGAGTGTGGACTCTTTCGCGATCTGTTTGCTCTCTCTAAGTCTGCCTCTATTTCGTGAATAATAGAAAAACGTTGATCTGACCTAGAGAGCATAACGTATATATATAGGGCTACGATAGGGACCTAAGGAGTAATAAATCAGGGCTCCCAGTGTAAATAAGAAAACCTAATCCCACCAGGATTCTACTTCTTATTTCACTAATTATAATTCACCCCACTACAGAATTATAATTGCACTCCCATCCTTATCTCAATTATATTACGAGCTCCATGATATTAAATACTTATTGATCTCCCCACGTTAAGATTACAGATACCCGTTGATTAAAATAAATTACTAACAAACAATATTCTATGAGGTTACAAATACGTAGCGAATACATGGATAATGAATCATTAATGTTATCAGCAGGTGAGTATGCACAAAGGAGAATTGCTTGGGTAGTAAAAACAGAGGAATGCTCAGAAGAGAAAAAGGAGTAAAAATCTGAATCCATGTGTGCATGGAGAGAGAGAGAGAGAGAGAGAGAGAGAGAGAGAGAGAGAGAGAGAGAGAGAGAGAAACCCAAATTAGGATTGCTGATGACGATTTCAGTTACTGGCGGGGGCGGGGGCGGGGGGCGGAGGCGGGGGCGGACGTGGAGGCGGGGGCGGGGGCGGGGGTGGGGGCGGGGGTGGAGGTGGGGGCGAACACGTGCCCAGGCAGGGGTACTGGCACAAGCACGGACATGGATATGTGCCCGAGCATGAACATGGGAATATGTCTATGTTCATGCTCGTGCCTGAGCACAGGTACATGTCTGTGTCCGTGCACGATACATGTGTCCGGGCCCGGGCACCCGTCAATCCCCAACCATTGCTTCAAGTTCAATCGGTTCATGAAGAACATTTTCTCTTTCTACCTTCTTCCTCTACAAGAAGAACAAGAAGCAGCAAATGTGGAGCTTGTGAATATAACTCTCTCTCTCTCTGTCTCTCTCTCGGCAACTACAAGAAGCTGGTGGAGGATCAGAGGTGGGGAACTCAGAGAGTAGAGAGAATATAAATAGAATGATGAATGGGATGGGAGGGAAGGTATTAGGTGGGGAAGTTGTGAGTCGGTGACTATTAGTTAGAGCTCCACAACGACCCTGTTTCTTCGGAGAGCAACAACGTTAAGAGCATCTCCAATGGGAGATGTCAAATCCTACGTGAACATATTAACGGTAACATTTGACACCAAAATTATATCCAATCCAACAATCTTCTTTGATGCCAATCCTACGTGGATTTGAAGGGTATGACAAAGTTGTCAAAGTTGACAACCTCCCACCTCCATGCCAAATTTCAAAAAATGACCATTTGTATATTGACTTAAGGGTTGGAGAGGGATAATTTAATGTCAAATAAATAAAATTTGACGTCAAGGGTTGGAAAGGAAGGCTTTGGTGTCAAATTAGAGATGTCAAAATGTCACGTCAGCCTTCAAAAAACGCTTGACATCTCCAATATGAAACCATGGGTTGGAGATGCTCTTAACCATCACAAAAAAGGCTTTTTCAAGAAAGTTAACTATCACAAGAACTCTCTCTCTCTCTCTCTCTCTCTCTCTCTCTCTCTGTGTTGATTACTGTTGTCATGGAAAATTTTGATTTTAAGTGGACAGTGACGAGGTTGGTTATCCTCTGTTTTTTTGGGTAAATGGAGTTTAGTTACTATCTTATTCCTTACTATCTTATTCCCTTGGATTTGGAGTACTTTTTGTCACTTCAGTGAATGTTTATTGCTCCTACTGGAGTACAAGTTTAAGGAAGACGATTTTAGTCAAACTTTATTTTGACTGTGTTCACGATAGTGATTAATTTATGCAACACAATTTTTTAATTTTGTTCTTATTCAATTTTTTTTTTGCGTTTATTAGTTTAACGCCAAACAAATTTATTAAAGACGAAAAAATACACAAACCTATAGAACTTTTTTATCTCAAAAATAAATCTCAAAACTGCAAACCAAATATAATGATTGAGATTTTTAGCTTGAATTACATTAACAACAACAGAACCCATGTAGTCCCAATCATTTGGGGTATGGGCGGGGAGGGTTGAAGACAGACCTAACCTTTGGCAATATATACAAAGTGGCTGCTCTCAGAATATCACTGAAACAGTGGCTATATAACAACCCAGATTTTTACCCTATTTATTTTTTAAATAAAAAATTTGTAATGTTAAATTCTGAATTCAATAATTAATTAGATTAAATAATTAAAATACTTTATTAGGTGTATAATTGATATTACTTACTAAATCATATTCAATATATATTATACTTTTGATATAGATCTATACTCATCCCTTATCATCTCTAAATAAAATTCTATCAACTGGTTCTCCACTTTCCTGGATAAATCCATCCCCCACATTCCCAATTGATATTCCCATTTTTTCCCGACGGAGAGAGAGGAGAGAGGAAAACAATTTCTCCCTCCCCATTATTTCTTTCTCCCATTAATTTCCATTTCCCATTTTCTTGTTCCACTACGAGAGAGAGAGAGAGAGCGAGCATTAAGAACTCCCTCCCTCCCCCCCTTTTCTTTTTTTCTTTTTTGCCGAGAGAGACAGAAAGAAGAAGAAAGCAAAAGAAAGAAGGAGGAAGAAAAAGGAGAAGGACCACCGGGTTCCACCATTGCCGCCACCGTAGCTGTCACCACGCACCTTCATTTTTTTTTTATTCTAGCTAAAACTCTAAGTACCAAGGTAGATTTTTCATTACCCCTTAACTCTAAGTATATTAAAATAGTTTTGCAATAAAATCGTGATTTGGATCAGTCCTGTGCAAAGTGAAATTGAAACTCACACAGTCGAACAGCTCGCGTCCATAAGTCACGACCTTACTACCGTAACTTGAACTCATGCATGATATAATCTGATCTTTTGGTCGGACAATTGGCACTATCCGACCTTGCGGCCCGTAAACCTCATGTACAAAAGTTAATGCTTTAGTTATTGATTGGTGATGAGATGAGGTTTACAAAAGTTAATGGTTTAGTTATTGATTGTAGATGAGGTGTTTTGAGTGTTGCCATGCACATGGCTAATTGTCGTTTCTGTTAAATTGATATACTAGACTATATTGTTGTTGTAATAAAATAATCTCTGTGCATTTTATTATGTTAAGTTAATACATGTACGAAAGAAAATGATTTGTATAATTATATATGTAATGAGTTAAAAAATCTTGTGTTGAAATCACTGGGGTGAAAAACTCGAGAAGTTAATGACATCTAGAAATTATTAAATTATACATCTAAAAAAAGAATAAAATAACTGTTAAGCGAAAATTTGAAAAATCAAGAATCTATTTAAATGACACTATGTAAATTAGTTAGGCCCCGTTTTAGAAATCTTAAAAAACAAGCAGCTTATTTCACATTTTCAAACTCAAATATTATGTAAATGAAAAATATTTTTTTAATTTTTTTTACATCGTATAAAAGATCTCGATGAGACCTTTCAAACAAGATCCATATTACATATTTTTAGATTTTAATAAGCCTATAATTTTTGAGCTTGAAATTACCTTCTTAAAAAATAAGAACTTTTTCTTCGTTCTGGAACGGAGCTTAGTTTAGTAATGATTAGTAATAGTCATTCTATGAAAAGAGATCCTACTTCTTTAGGAATGAAAAAGTTGCCTTATTATTTGTATAAAAGATATTTTCTTTTGTAAAAGAAATATAGATTTAGAAGATAACAGATGTCAAGTTCAAGTGATATTTTATCTAATTATTTTTGTAGTGTAATCATGTCAAAGTCTATTTTAATAAAATTTCAAGATAAACTCTAGAGCTTGCAAAGCCAACCCCTAACGGTTAACTAACTTAAAGATTAACTCAATACTTAACCAAAGTGTGAAAATGACCGTCGGAAATAACTATTTCAATCCTCAAATAATAGAAATACTAAAATGAACCTGTGTGTGAAATCCTAATGAAACCCAAAAGTCACAAGGACAAATTCGAATACCTTATGTGAAATTCTCTTGTCTTTTGAATTATCGATGATGTCATGTTTCATTGATTCTGCATGAACTGTTGTTATTATTTATCCATCTACGATTACTCTGTTATGAAAATGTATCAAGATTACTGGGAGGTTTGTAGATACCCTAATTTGGGCCTCCGAATAATCTTTAAGTTCCCCGATGATGAAATAAGGAAAAATATACCTTCAAGGCTTGGATTGTTACTCCTTTGTTACCCCTTCCCTAAACCTCAAGAAAACCCCTTCCCAAACATATAGGATGGTCCCCCGGTTCAATTGCAAAGAAAAAGATGCGTTTGCTTGGTCGAAAAACTTTTTTCATGACACACTGATGGTATAATGGTCACACATTTCGATGTATAAAATGTCTTTGAGTGAAACCAATTGGGTTAGAAAGAGGACTCAACAAATTTTCTAACGCTTTGAACCTTGCTCAAATCCGAGTTCGGGAGTGTCCGGGGCGCGCGAAGTTTGGTGTGCTATGCTGTCACACAATATCGCGGCAATTCAGAAAAATTTTAAAAATTGCTCCACCGCGCAAGATTTCAATATACAGCACGACATTCCTCTTTATGTCATGCGGCATTTCAGGAAAAAGTTCTGACAGTTACAAAAAGTTATCGGCCACGTCTATAGGTGCAGAGAATAAATTTTATTCGGCGTAAAAGCCACCTCCCCTCTTTGTATTGATCATCCTTGGCCCTCTTGCTCATAAATACACCCCTCCTCTAGTTGAGAAACACCTCTTAAACTCTAGAGAAAGTGACTTTTGCATTTTTTGGACTCTCTCTCAAAATATCCCCATTCTTTTTCTCCTCTTAAGTTCAATAAACTACTGACTTAGGAAGACTTCCACCTCAAAGCATCCAAACAACCTCACATCGATCCTTCGATCCTCATTCAAGCTCCAAAGAGATTTTCAATCCAAATCAACCTCCATATCTTCATCTTCAAGCGCATCCAAGCCTCGATCAAAAGGTATAAACAAATTTCTTGGGTTAAACCACTTTTAGCTTTGAGGGGAGCCGATCGAGGCCCTTCTCGGTCTTTCTATACCGAGTTTGGGTCTCAAACGAGTTTTCTATTCAAAAAGCAAAAAAATAGTTTCTGTACCGGATACGCTACATCGTGCGGCGTTTTACAACTCCGCACGGTGTAGTGTATTACACCGTGCATTATTTTATTTATTTTACACATTCCTTCTTATGTTATTCTGTTTAGTCTGTTTATTGCTTTTCTATGCGGGTATATTTCAGAGTCAAGTTTCATGTTAAAAGTCTTTTTTTTTACTTTACTTAATCTTTAATTATTCCAAAAAATTTTAACATTGCTTTACATGATGAGATGAACAAAAGAGTCTCGGAAGTCATTTTTCAGAGATTCGGAAAATAAAAAAAACTATTCTGCAGACATATGATTTTACCATGTAAAAGCGAACTGATTTTGGAATGTGTAGACAGGTATCCCGCCCAGTGTTTTAGTTACACCGTGCGACGGATCCGATTCATCGTGCGGTGTTTCACATGATATTGGCAGACTGTTGTGCTGCTGTTATTTTACTTTCTGTATATTGCTCATTTATTTCATACTGTACAGTTCGCACCACAAACATGTCAATGAGTTTTCAGGTGCTTGTTAGAATTATGGAAAGTAAAAGTCAAAATTTACTAACAGCCAATGCACATTGCACAGATATCATAGAAAAAACAGTTATTGTGCAGTGAATAATGTGCACAAAAAGATAAAGGTAATTGTCGATATATTCTTGATATGCAATAAAATAAATAAACATGTGAAATCGCGATATAGTAATTTTACAAGCAAAAGCGTTAAGCGGACAAAATGTAGTGCAATTATAAAAACTAAAAAGTGCGGAAAATCTTCCACTAACTTAAATAAGTAAATAAGTATTTATTTTTTTAATTAATGATAATGTATTGTAAGAAAATAACATGTCTCGTAAAATAAAAAATAAATACTTAAAAAATAACAACTTTTCTAAAACAAGGCCTAAATTAAATAGAACAATAATGTTACACTTTACGATTATCAATGCATTTTCATTTTCACTAAAACCGTCTAATTTTCAGGATTCTTAGAAGTAATTGACTTTCACACTTCTTTTTTTTTTTTTGAAGGGGAGCGATTTTGGAACTTCCCAAATTGATAACTGCACTCCCAAAGGGGAGTGCCAAAATTAATCCCTATATGGAATTGATTTTGGTAAGGTGCACAAAAATTGAATTGGTTCCCTAGGTCTGTCTATTCTGATATCATTTGGCTTTGATTCAGGGAATATGGTTCCGCAGCAAAACCGATATAGGGGGACCACTGTTTCAGTAGTATTCTGAAAGCAACCACTTTATGCATATTGTCAAAAGTTAGGTCTGTCTCCAATCTTCCTTTGCCCATGCCTCCAATGATTGGGGACTACGTGAGTTTTGTTGGTATATATGGAATAGATTTTGGCACTAGGGAGTGTAGTTATTAATTTGGGGAGTGCCAAAATCAATTCCCTTTATCATCTTTTCATATGCGTGTTGTTCAAAAAAAAATCCGTCTCATATGCGTATACAATAATGCCCTACCAATTGTAAAAAAAATCAATTGAGATGTGTGGATACATAAAATCTATGAACGCAGCTTCCAGCTACAAATGTGTCCGTGTGGTATGTGGAAGCACGTTCATCGAACAATTTTGGACGTAGTTGTGTTTTTAAAGTTGGGTTCCCATCATTGCTCCCGTGGATAGATACTACTGTATTAGATTTAAGTGATTTAAACAGTACCGGAAGGGAATTCGACGAAAGGAAACGATCGAAGTAGTTGACGGAGAGAAACGCGGTTACCGGTCCAAACTGATAATGCGAATGTACCAGTGTATTAATTCCATCAACACCCACAGAAATTTTAAATGGGGTTTTAAACAAGTGCTAAAATGCACAAACACAATATGAGAGAGAGAGAGAGAGAGAGAGAGAGAGAGAGAGGTACACATATACTTTGAGGATCCAGTTGATGGAGTCTTGGCGAGAGGTGAGGTCGATCGAGCGGAGGAAGTCGGGTCTGGGCATGTGGCGTGTGTTCCGACGCGATGAGGCGGTTGACAGTGGCTTCATCTGGCTGCGGCGACGGTGGGGCAGCGGAGGTATCGGCGGCGGAGTGTACCGGAGAGTGAGGCATTGCGGATGTGGAGTGGTCCGAATGGGATTGGGACACATGGCCGGTTATGGTTTGGGTAAAGGCATTTTGTGAGCTGTCCCACTCTCTCTCTCTCTCTCTCTCTCTCTCTCTAAAACTGAGATTGTTGAGGAATTCAGAATGTAGTGGAGAGTGGAGGGAGAGAGAGAAGACGAGGAGGATGTTGGGTGAGCGGATTGATCAAGGTTGGGGATATGTGAGGGGATGTTGCGATACACCTGATTCTCTCTGTCTCTCTGTCTCTCTCTCTGTCTCTCTCTCTCTCTCTCTCTCTGTGTGTAACTATGAGTCTATGCTAGTATATGTGTGATTAGAGTGTGATTGATATATGATGTGCTTCTCTGGTCTGGCTGATGATTTCTTGAGCTTCTATTGTCGTGACGGGGACGACCAATCTCTCTAACCAGCGGAAGCCGGGGGGGCAGCGTGCTGCTGTGCACGATTTTTGGGCCCACCCCGGTCTCACTCCAATAATCGGAATCGTTCACTTTGTAGAGCTCGTTGAGTAGAACAACTATGCAAAAAACCAAATTAATTAGATATCATTAAGTGCTTGATCGGAACCTTTTTATCTTGAAAAGAATGGATCCGAAACACGGGATCAAATCCACTGTAACCGATGGACCGAGAGTTATATGGGCTCCGATTAGGCACTTAATGATATCCAATTAAGCTAATTTTTTGCATAATTGTTCTTCTCGACGAGATCTACAAAGTGAACGATTCCGATCATCGAAGGGCGACCGGGGTGGGCCCAGAAACCGGGGCAGCATGCTGATGATAATGTGTGATGAATCAAAGTGTTGGAATACCATGTAACGATCGCAAAATATTTTTTTAAGTTTTATTCGGTTAAAATTTAAAACTGTCTGCTGTCGTATGAGAAAGAAAATTCAATGAATCAATCATTAGAATCATATTGTTTTATTCAATATTATGATTCTTTATCTATGTAAGGAAATTGCATTAATCGAAATTGTTACATGTGCGATTGAATCGTATTTGTTATAAGAGGAATGAGCGTTAGAACTTAGACTTATAGTTTTCATCTTAAGCTATTTTGTGGGGCTCATCACGAAATAGGAGAAATTTTTGGGTGCCGGGTGTATACCACGTCACCCAGGTGACGTGATGCTCAAACACCCCATTCGAGTTTCCAAAAGTGTATTGGACGGTCCGGATTGAACCATTCTCTCTCCTCTCACCCCAATATTCTCTCTCCTCTTTCTCTCTCAAAATCTGAGCCGTCCAAATCCGAAATGGACAGCCTGGATTCACCGAGCGGGCACCACGTGGTATCCGCCCGGCACTAAAAAACTTCTCACGAGGCCAAAACTTATGCCTTTAACAATACAAATGGCTTTTTGACAATTTGGCAATGAATTGGATTAGAGTGGAAGATGGAATTTGAGAATTGGAGATGTTCTAAAGTAGTGTGGACACTTTCTTAGCTAGATTAGCGGCAAATTGCACTCTTAATACATATTGTACATCTCAGGTACATAAGTTGAATTCAAGTAAAGGTACGCAAAAATAAACTAAATTAACGAATGGAAATTGGTGGCATTATGAAAAAATATATATGATTACTTTGTGTGCTTTATTTTAACATCCTTTCATAGTGAACTTTATGTTTAAAGCACGACATATTAGGGGTTATTGACATGGATCATTGGGCTTTGGGTCAATACATATTCAGAGGACTTTCAGATTCACATATTATTTATTTATTTTTAATAATTCATGTGTCTGGATTTGTGCACTTTGACTAATCTGAGAAGATCAATTTCATAGTTCACTTGCGAGGTCCTAATTAAAATTAGAGCAAAATGCAAATCCTAAGTCTCAAACCTTAACTATTAGACTAGGTTAACCTCTACGTGCGAGGTTTGCAATATACTCAAAATAACGTCAGCAAGGCCAAGTTCTTGTGTTTCCTTCACTTCATTCACTTAAAATAAAAAATAAAAAAAAATTGTGGTGGGGTGATTCGGTCGGTGCTGAATGAGTCGGATTCAAATTCCAAAATCTAGACCCCTTCCAATTAAAAACCCCACTATTAGATTTGAAGGCATTGGTGCGCCTATTAGCTAGCTAGGCTTTTACAAGTTACAACCATCAGAAGCAACAAAAAAATTGCAATTTTCAGAACCCAAAATGCCACAAACATCGTCAATGGTTCTCGGTATTCATAAATAGAGCCCATAATATGAATTCTTCATCTATAGTGTTGTTTGTATAATATTGTGTAGAGTCATGATGTTAGGAGCTCGGTGGTGATTTTTCATCTTATATTGTAATCTTCTATTTTTCATATAGTGGAACATCTCTCTCCATTGAGCAAATATTGGGGCCGAATCACGTAAACTCTTATGTTTCTCATTTGTGTGATTATTTTAATTTTACTGGGTACGCTTCCGTTGCGGGTGAGATTGCATAAATTTCCCAACACAATGATTCTAAATAGTCATATATAGAACCCCATAATATGGATTCTTCTTCTGTAGTGTTTGTCTGTTGGTGGGTAAGGAGAGATTCACTCACAAACAAACTCTACTTTTATTCATCCTTTAACTAAAATACAAATTACAATATGCTTTCCTTTGTTGTGCTCCCTCCTGCTATTTATTAGAGTTCAACTTTATATGCTGCAAACATCATGGCAAAATAAATTGAAGTAGTATTTATTTCAGTATCTTCGTTTCTCTACTGCAAGACCTCCAAATTCTAAACAGATGGAAAGCACTCACTGAGGCCTAAAGGTAGGGAATAGAATTCTGGGTCCTCTTCGAAAGCACTCGTGATCATGTCCCACCAATCAATCTCAATTTCAATCACTCCATTATCAGTAGGACCCGGTGGAATAGTGCAATCCAAAAACACCGCGATCATAGCTGCTACTGTGGCCGGGGATGTGAAAATGATTTCCACAAATTTGTAAAACTGCAAACAATGGTGAGAAATTCATTTGGTTTCTTCAAGCACGAAAATATTTGCAACTACTAAAATTTGTTCGAGTTAGAAAGGATAAAATTGTATGCACGACATACCCAATTTGCATGAGTGTGAACAGGACCACGACCGGAAGTTCCCATGTAGCCATAGAAGTACTGTGGGATTGAGAGACCCATGAAGATTGAAAAACCTATTATGAACTTTGTTCTGAGCTTGTTGATGTTGCAGAATTGAAGTAAACCAAGACTAGCAGAAGCTGCACCGAAATGGTATACCACAGTTAATGTTAACATATGGTTGAACATAAAACAAGCATTTAAAGATGAATTGGAAAAGTAAATGACTATTCTGTACCAGTTAAAACAAGCATTTGTAATTGCCATTCCTTTGTACATAAGAGATTTCTTTTCCAAACAAGCACGAGTTTTAGGTAAACATAGAGAAATTTCAGCAGTTTTATCTCCAACGGTTAACAAGATAGAGAATTCATACTCTCGTAGGCATAGGAGATGCATTGCAGAGCTGCAAATATCGGCAATGGAATAGATGCCAGAATAGCCCCAAATTTTCCTGTTAATTGATGATACAATCGCACAGTTAACCCAAATTTAAATCATAACTTCAATTTTGCAAATGATGTTAGACGATTTCATGCAACTATAACGCACCAAACACAGCAAATAAAAGCATGAATCCTGCTGATATTTGAACCCCTCTTCGACTTCCAGATCGCGTTAGTGCCAAAAGACCTGCATTTTCACTTTGGCTTCCAGATCGCATTAGTGCCAAAAGACCTACATTTTCACTGAACAATTTGCAGAATATAAGAATCTAAGATTGGTAGGAAAATCATACTTGGATGAGGCCATCAGCTCGTCAGTCGACTATTTGCAAGATTAATCTAAAACTAATGCAGAGGAATTGAAGGCTCATGACACTTTGATTGGTCACACATAAACCATAAATTTTTCCAAACAAATGATCTACACGTGCATTTGTAAGTAAAGTAAGCTATCCCTCTTATAGCGACCTATGGATATTCCAAATTCATGGTATATCAAAAAGGTGGCTAAATTAGTGATTGGAGTAACAGATGTATTCATAGAGGTATCCGAAGGGTAGCCAAAGCGATAAGCCGTATGGTTCAGGTATTAAACTTCTTACACTGATACAGTGGAACCACTTGCAGTACCAAACGAACCATCCAGCAACCAACCTATTCCCTAAAACATAAAAGGCAAGAAAATGGGAAAAAAATTGATTGAGTCGATTATGATGAAATTAAATGGAAGATAGACAAAGGAAACATAATAATCTATCACAGGGTCAGATGCTACCAGCCACCCTGCACCACGGCTGAAAATAGAAGGTGGTGGAAGAGTGCCACTGGGACTCCCAAATCTTGCTGCTGCTATATTTGCACTAGTAGACTGCAAAAACAATTATCCGAGGGGGTAAAATTAGCATGTGTTCAAGTTCAAATGCAACTTAAGGAAAATAAAAATTGTGTAACTCCTTAAGGAGTCCTTAGGATAACATCCAGCTCATCTGTTGTAGAAATAAGCAACATGGTACAATCATCCAAGGTTCATATATAAGCAAACACCTTCCAACCTCACGTTTGTTCCTGATGAAAGAAAACAATAAAAAGAGATGCAGCTGTATCTAAAACAAATGACTACTGATATACAGGAGAAAAAAATCAACCTCAATAAGAGCAACAAGAGCTGCAGCTATCATCACAAATACATCCCCGGCATCAACACTTGGAGTCCCCCATTGCCATGGATATGGAACACTTATCCTGTAGGTTGAGAATTAATAGGAACTCTTGTAAGGGCAAATACAAAACACGGGAGATGGTTCGTTGTTTTCAGACAAACATGAGTCTTCAATTTGCTACAGATAAGATTCCTAGTATCCAAAACGCAGAAGAACTTGACATGATATTTGTTAACGTACACATGGTTAGATATCCTGACAGACATTAAGTTTTAAGTATACAAGATGAGTCAGTCAAAATGGCTTAAGATGTTGACATCATATGCGAACCAGACAATGATATAATGAAACTGGTATTAAGTGGAAACAAATTAGGAATGTAATTCAGTTCTCAATATCTACCTGTCGTGTAGGTGCAGCAGACAATGACCACAAGGGAGGAACAAGGGTTACCATTGGGCTATAAGCCCGTTGGAAAACAGACCGAAACCACTCCACAAATTCCATAACTTCAATTCTCTGTTCTCATCGTTGGGCTTCAAGCCCATTGGAAAACAGACTGAAATTTTTTTTTGGAATTTGTGGGGTGGTTTCGGTCTGTTTTCCAACGGGCTTATAGCCCAATGGTAACCCTTGTTCCTCCCTTGTGGTCATTGTCTGGTGCATGATATTTGTTAATGTATTATGAATTGATGCCTTAGATTAAGAGATAAGATCAAAAGAAAGGGTAATTCAAGAATGAGCTTACCAAGCCGCACCACTAATGAGCCCAGATTGGTCAACACGGCAACTGACTTGGGTACTTGAAGATTTGTTTCTGTATACACCTGATGCAGTAAGAAGTGCTGCAAATAGCCATACAATGGCTATTGATAATAGGACAGCATATCGTTCAAAAAAGCGCTCTCCTATTTTGGTTTCTATCCAACGAGGAATATACTGCCAAAGATTTAGTTCCCCAAATCAGTATTAGCTCAAGAAATTCTTGTTAATAGATTTGCTAAGAAATAAGGGATCAAAATAAATCAGCAATTTCGCACCCCAAACTGAAATGAGATCCCCTATTTATAAACTAAATGGTAGATAACTTGAAATATATATAATAAAAAAAAAACAAAAACTAACCACTAGACCATATAGGCGTAGAGAATCAACCACAGAAGAGGCCAAGATACACTTCATACTGGTGAAACCCTTTAACACGAGCCATCCATGATCACAACCATTTAGGGGTCATACGTAAAACATAATCCTAACTGTGTTAACAACTCTCAGACCATTGGCCTTTTGTAATCATGTTCTACTTTCATTCTTAAAATTGATTTCTCAAACTTCCACTGCATGCCGATATGCTTGGTCCAAGGCCTTTTTGATTGATTTCCAGACACGCTCATTTCATCGTAGCAGAGAAAATAGAATCAATCCAAATCACGGTATAAAAGACACTATTAGATTTAGATAGGAGTTGGTTGGATTAAGAAGTAATCTTGAAAAAGCACACCTGAGATAGAATAATTAAGATAATCAACTCTGGAAGCCCAATCTCAATACATTCTGCCAGCTACAACCATCAACCAAAAATGAAAAGACAAAATAAGCAAATGAATACCTCTATATTTAATAGAATTTTAGGAGGGAAAAAAGCTACTACATAACCTTTCTATATGAAATATCAAATCTCATGGGTACAATTAAATTACTGAATTCTGCCTAGATGAAAAGGCGATAGCAGATAGCTACAAGATTAACCACTAAACGTAACTGGAACATAAATGTTGAGTTGCTTATCAACCATCTTATTTGTGCTACTTGAATGAAAAGTTAAGAATTCCTACCTGAGAAAAACCTTGAGTGTAGAGCCCCAGTCCGACAAGCGTTACCATAGGAATAGCAGAAAGGGGCGTGATTAACCTTTCCTCGTCCAACAAATTCCAAGTGTTAATTTAAATAGATTTCATATGAGCGTAACATTCCCTTACACAATGTAACTTTCTTCGAAATCCTACCTCACAATGATTCTCCAAATACCAAAGAAACCAAATAATATTGGGATAATGGATGCCATCATCATAGCTCCTTGAATCCCTCTCATCGACTTTTCAAACCTCTGAAGAAAGTGACACCCAAAGTAAATGACAGAAACGAACAGACAACACTGTGAAAAGTGCAGAGGATCGACGCATGGAATGGGGATTGAGTTGATTGACTAGTCTCACCTCCAGAGGATCGACATATTTGCTATATCTATCAGATAACACTATGAGAAGTGCAGGAGCAATAAATGAGTATGAGGAACCTATCACCACTGGAAGCCGAGTTCCGAACCAAGTCTGCAATAGAGTGTTCAATCCCGCGACAAATAGCGAGGTTTGTATCACTTCAGCCTTCTCCTTCTGCCACAAGGAAAGTAAGACCCCGAAACTTAAGTTTATACAATGGGAATACTCCCTAGAGGAGATAATAAAGACACAGAAATGCTTGTATAAATAACTTTCACATAATTCATACCTGGCCACCACCCATCAAAGGAACAATGATGGAAGGAATGATGACAGTAGGCCCCAGCTTTCCCACATATTGCTGAATACCCCAAGGAATGGACGGAACTGCATTAAGATAGATGAAGTTAGAATCGAAGTTTTTCTGCTTAAAGAAGTTTAATGAATACACGAACATCTACTTCGTCTAGTTGTCGGGAATGTTGCGTGGAAATTTATTCTCACAAAAGGAACTATATTGAAGTAAAGGAAAAGAAAATATATTTTTTTGTGTGAGTGTTCTGTTGACAAAGAAATGTTCCTAGTGAGAAAGTTCAAATTCTTGGTCCCAGGGCTTTCTTGGTAACTAACCACTATGAGCAAGTCCACCCTTGTGCCAAATCTCATAAAATCGTTTTTGCTTAGGTAAATTTTTTTTGTTGTTTTAAAAAAACAAATCAGAAATGCCATTCCCGGTGCCATATTTGGTAGTTGTCAAACCTGCCACATCATCCAAGTCATTTAAAACAAAAAATGAGATGGGTTAATTCAATGTTTTGGATTTAAAATTGTGCTAAAATGGCACAAAACAGGAGTAAAAACACTGCTATTTTTTACTCAAATTTTGCGAAGCTATTTTCTCCTCTTAAATTTGCAATTATGCCATAAATGAGGCTTTTTCTTAAATTTATTCTTAGATTTGGGTCTGCCCATTGACGCTTTTGCTCAAGTAAAAGTTTGATTTGGTATGAAATACTCCAATGGTCAAAATTAAATCTAAGCACAAATCTGAGTTTGAGAAAAAAAGAAGGTAACGGCCAGAGATGCTCTAAGAGAGCCATAAATATATCTAACCAAAAGTTTATTCTTCCTCTCCCTTTTTTTTTGTGTATACATCTAACCAAAAGCTTTACAACACCAAAGAAGAGTTTTAATAATCAAATGAGAAAATCATAATCGAAACACTTCAGGAATTTGTGAGTTTTGTAGGGAACTAGTTGAATTGAGCAAACTTTTGAATTTTCTGATCAAGGATGGTGCAAACATTTTAATGCATCACAGAAAGAGAGAGAGAGATTCCTATAAATGATTTACATACATAAATGTGTAAATGATATACTAGAGGTAGAGGAAACAAATATCTAGCGAATACATGGATAATGAATCATTAATGTTATCAGCAGTGAGTATGCATAAAGGAGAAATGCAGAGGGTAGTAAAAACAGAGGAATGCTCAGAAGAGAAAAAGGAGTAAAAATCTGAATCCATGTGTGCATGGAGAGAGAGAGAGAGAGAGAGAGAGAGAGAGAGAGAGAGAGAGACTAACCCAAATTAGGATTGCTGATGTCGATTTCACGCAATGGCGGGAGCCAAGGTGGAGGCGGAGGCGGGGGCGGGGGCGGGGGCGGAGGTGGAGGCGGAGGCGGGGGCGGTGGCGGTGGTGGGGGAGGGGGCGGAGGCGGAGGCGGAGGTGGAGGCGGGGGCGGAGGCGTGTCCAGGTAGCGGCACTGGCACGAGCACGGACACGGACATGTGCCCGAGCATGGACATGGGAATATATCCATGTTCGTGCTCGTGCCTGGGCACGGGTACATGTATATGTCCGTTCTCATGCCCGGGCATGGACATATGCCCAAGCATGGACATGAGAATATGTCCATGTCCGTGCTCGTGCCTGGACACGGGTACATGTCTGTGTCCGTGCTCGTTCCCGGGCACGGACATGCGTCTGAGCCCGGGCACCCGTCAATCCCCCACCATTGCTTCAAGTTCAATCGGTTCATGAAGAACATTTTCTCTTTCTACATTCTTCCTCTCCAAGAAGAACAACAAGAAGCAGCAGCAGCTAATTAATGCGGAGCTTGTGAATACAAGTCTCTCTCTCTCTCTCTCTCTCTCTCTCTCTCTCTCTCACACTAGGCAACTACAAGAAGCTGGTGGAGGATCAGAGGAGAGAATATAAATAGAACAATAATTCTAACATCACGCCCATTCACACACCCTCACTCACACAAAATAAGGGTGGGCTCACACACACTTAATGTGTAGTGTGTGCGGGCTCCACCATTGTTGTAAGTGTGGGTGTGTAATTGAGTGTGTGAATGAGTGTGATGGTAGAAGGACGCTAAATAGAATGATGAATTGGAGGGAAGATATTAGGCGGGGGAAGTTGTGAGTCTCTGACTATTAGTTAGATCTCCACAACGACCCGGTTTTTTCGGAGAGCAACAACGTTAACTATCACAAAAAAAAAAAAAAAAAAGCTTTATTAAGAAAGTTGATGCCTTGTTCTCTTCACTTTTCAAAAAAATAATTTCAAAAAATTCCTCTTGCTTTTAACATTTCTTTTTCTATCTCTTTTCACTTATTATCCCTACTATTTTTCAAAAAAAAAATTCAAAAACCAAACCAAACACAGCATTAACTATCACAAAAAAAAAAAAAAGCTTTTTTAAGAAAGTTGATGCCTTGTTCTCTTCACTTTTCAAAAAAAAAATTCAAAAAATTCCCTCTACTTTTTATATTTCTCTCTCTATTTCTCTACACTTATTACCCCTACTATTTTTCAAAAAAAATTTCAAAAACCGAACCAAACACAGCATTAACTATCACAAAAAAAAAAAAAAAAGCTTTATTAAGAAAGTTGATGCCTTGTTCTCTTCACTTTTCAAAAAAAAATATTCAAAAAATTCCCTTTACTTTTAACATTTCTCTTTCTATCCTTTTTCACTTATTATCCCTACTATTTTTTTTAAAAAAAAATCAAAAACCAAACCAAACACAGCATTAACTATCACAAAAAATCTCTCTCTCTCTCTTTGTTGATTACTTTTGTCATGGAAAATTTTGATTTTAAGTGGACAGTGGAGAGGTTGGTTATCCCTTTTTTTTTGGCAAGTGGAGTTTAGTTATCTTATTGGGTAAATTTCACTTACATCCCCTGAGGTTTCTAACACAAACAGAGACTTCCCTTGAGGTTTCTAAAATGCCACTAACCTCCCTTGCTTTTGAAACAATTGTCAAGATTCCCCCATGCAGTTAAATGAGCCTAAACGGTGTTAGTCTTGAAGAGAAAAATACTTAAATGCCCTCTATGGTCAGCACCTCATTTTCCTCCCCTCTGTCCATTGCCTCCACTATAAACTGTTAATGAAGACCACCCAATTCTAAATTCTTCATCACTGCCGCATTGAACCAATTGCCTCAAACTCGTTGCAACAAATATTTGCATACAAACTGATCAAGAAATGATATTTTTTGCATACACCATGCCAAGTTACATCCCAGTTTTACGGGTGGTTTGGCTTAATTATCCTTTTTTGATGAATTTTTGTTCATTCAATTTTTTTTTTCACATTTCGTTGGTTTTGCTTTAATTTTTTCAGTAGATTATTGGTTCCCCTCATTAAGACGAACCAACAATCCACATAAAATTAACACAAAAATGATAGGCTAAAAAAATTGAACAAGGACAAAAAAAAAAAATGGGAAACCCATTCAATAATTTGTGTTCTTTTTTTTAAATTTTTTTTATAATTTCATCAATTTCTTTTCACTTTTTGGGTGAACCTAAAGCAGCTCTATCTAACAAGTAATTTTTTTTTTTGAAAATTCTAAACAAATTCACTAGAATGAATGGGATACTATAAACAATCGCCATGACAAGTCAAAATTGGCTCCTTTTTTTTCTTTTTTTAGTTAAGTTTTTTTTCCAGTTAAGTTTTTGTAATTCTTTTACTTTTTAAAAATTCAAAAATTACAAAAAGAGGGAGACGCAGTTCAAATCATTTGTGTAAATTTACAGTCATTCGATCTTCGATTGAGAATTTTTTTACGACTACTTGAAAAAGTGTAAATTTAATGAACAGTTCCAATCATTTGTGTGGGACCTCAAAGTGGACCCCATAAGTCGTCTGTGCATACCATGTTTATGCACGTAGTGTTTTGTTTAAGCACTTTGCATAAAATTAGAGATCTCAACTTTAGTAGTGGACTAAAATTCTGGATTGAAGGAGTATAAAATATATTTTCAATATACAAACGAAAGTTTATTTTTTTACGGAAACCCTTACAAATACATTTTAACCAAATTGAATGGCTTCAATCATTTGCGTGGGACTCCAAAATAGGTCTTACAAAAAATTTGTGTCAAAATTTGTAACAATTTTTATGTAAGGGGAACTGGCCCCTATATATATCACATAACATCTATAAACATGAGTGAATGATTTGTCAAAATATTCATAGAATAATTAAAATTATCAACTTTCTATTTACTTTTCAATATCATATGTTAATTTGAGAGGCGGTGAATATCAGTTTTGGCATGGAGGAAAATTAAGCAGTGGCTGTTTGGCCACGGTTGCAAGGGTAAATTGGGGGATTAAAATGTGCTGACATGATTTTCTGGTAAAAACTTAACGGTGACTTCACATATGGTCCAGCCAATCAAACAATTGTAAGTTACGTTACAGAAAGGAAACTCTAAACAAAGACAATTTCAGCTGGCGGAGGACCCACATTCATTTTAAGGCTACTTCCTAGTTCCTAGGCGGTCCTCACCCAATAATTTAATTTAACAAACCCGTTGCCCCACAACCACAAGCTCCTGTCCATAATTTTTTTGTCCAAAAATACCCCTCTCTCTCTCTCTCTCTCTCTCTCTCTAGTGCGTGTACGCGTGTCGGTCTTCAGTCTTCCGTGCGTGTTCCCGCTTATCTCTCTTCCCATCATGTATGTATGCGTGTCTTTTGCCTTGCTCTCTCTTTTCTTTTATTCTGCACATTCTGGTGAAAACTGAAATATAAGTGTTTTGGCTGTTCAAATCAAGAGTTAAAGAAGAACCGGTTATTTGGGAAATTCCCTGTGCATGTGCAGCGTCCCTCTCTCTTCTTTTTTATTTTTAAATCTAAAAAAAAACTGTTTATTACTCCATTTCTTATCTATCTTTTACTGTATAAAATTTTGTATACTAAAGATCTACTCCTAGATATCTACTGAAAAAATGTTAATTTAATAATTAACAGTATTAAAATTGTTAATTAAAACTATTATTTTCACAATTAACAGTGTTAATTAACGGTATTAAAATTATCAATTAATAATCTTATTCATAATTAATAGTATAAATTCACAATTAATATTGTTAAACTAACAATTAGCAATTTACACATCATAAAATATCACTACTCATAGCGTAATTTTTTTCCCTTTTAAATTGAATAATGCAAAAAATAAAAAAAAGAATAATGTACTCCTCAAAAATTAATTTTTTTCTACACAATTTTATCAAGTAGATTTTTAAAAATATAAATTTTATAAAAAAAACAAACATATATAATAAAAGTTATAGCATTTTAAAGTTACAGTGCAAAACTAAAAAATCAGAGGCTACATCAAAAACTAATAATTTTTTCCATAAATAATATCACCTTCAAAATTGTCAGGAATTTTACCTCTAGGTCCAGAAAATAGAAAGTAATTCCTACCAAGTCTCCTCTAATTAACGAAATATTAAAATCCTATGAAAGTATCTAAAACCCTAAACACTGTAAAGTGCCTAACCCCTAGGGCACCCTATGAAAGTGCCTAAACCCCAGGGTACCCTATAAAATGGCTAAACCCTTAGGGTACCCTATGAAAGTGTCTAAACCGCTAAAATCCTATAATAGAAAAGTGCACCCTACAACTTCTATGGAAGTACTGCCTAAACCTAAACCCTAGGGCTCTATGAAAGCGCCTAAACCTAAACCCTACGGTATCCTAAACCTTAGAGTATCCTAAAACCTAAAATCTTAAGGTACCCTAAAACACTAGGGTACCCTAAAATCCTAAGGTACCCTAAGATTTTAAGATACCTAAGGGTACTAGGGTACCATAAAATCCTAACATACCCTAAACCCTAAGGTGACACTTCTATTAACGATAAATGTATTTTTGTAAAAATGGACCTAATGGTAATTAAGTATTCCATCTCTCCTAAGGCTCCGTTAAGTTACCAGGAATGTTGTATCGGAAAGTTATTCTCAGGACAAGTTAAGTAAAGTAAAATAAAGGAAAAAGAAATCTATTTTCTTGTAAGTGTTCATTTGACAATTTTTTTTTTTTTGCAGGAAAATTAAAGGTTAGTGGTTCATTTGTCGGGAAAAGATACTTATGAGAAACTTCTTTATTTTTATTCCCGTGGCTGATTTTAAATAAAAGTAACTTTGAGAGCTAAATAATAGGCTATCATATTTCAAAAATTAACACATACGGAAAATATATTTTATCTAATGCAAAACCTTAACATAAAATGAAAAAATCGACTTGCAATTCCCAATTCAATTTGCTATATTTTGAATGGTCATTCTCTGATAATCAACCGTACAAATGAAATTTAAAAAATAAGTAGATGATAACTAAATAAATAAATATTAAACAACCATACTTAATTAGTTGTGAATGCAAAAACTCACTGAAAATTAGTTAGTACAAAACAAATTTGAAGCTTAATGACAAGATAAATAAATAAAAAAAATAAACTGTCAATCTTTTTCCACAATAATTATCTCAGAAAGTACCATAGTAGTTGAAATTGTTGGTACTCACTTAAATCTCAAGTGTCTTTCTAAGAACTAATTCGTATTTTTTTGGTATTGGCGTAATTCACTTTTTTTTTTTACCCGCCAATTATTTTGGCCCCACAATGGAGAAAATTTTTCCCATGACATAAAATCCTATGCTTTTAGCCGGATCACTTTTGCAAGAAAGTAAATCTTGCAGGAAAACTTAAAAACAAGTTTCCCACTACTTTCTTGCCAATTGAACACTACAAAAGTTATGGGAAAGTTGATTTTCCCATCCTTTCTTGTACTTTCTTGACAACTGAACGGGGCCTTAATGGGAATTAAGTGTGACTTTTCTGTACTTAAAGAGGTAATTTTCTCAATATTGTACTTGTTTGGTAGACCTCGTTTTCGTTACGTGGATTTCAGAAACCTTTTTTTTTTTCTTCAAATTTTGATATATAAAATTAAAATTATTTCAGTTATACAATTTAAAATAAAAAGTGAAAAGAGAGAGGAGAGAGAGACACAAAACTGATGAGAGAGAGAGAGAGAGAGAGAGAGAGAGAAGTGATTGTGTTTCTCTGACAGGGGTGTTCCACTTCCCCCAAAAAGTTCTTAATGGAAAAAGAAGATAATTTCAAATTCAAAAAGGACAGTGATTTTGGCACTCCAAAAATTGATGGAGGGGCTCCAAAACTGCACTGTATTGATAAACAAAACGACGTCGTTTTGGAGCCCCTCCATCAATTTTTAGAGTGCTAAAATCAATTTCCATTCAAAAATTATATGTTTACGTAATAATTTTCTTACCAATATGAATCTTATTTGATAAATCTCATTAAGATCTTTTAAACGGTACAAAAAAATTAAAAAAATATTTTTATTTTCATTATATATGAGTTTGTAATTACCTTCTGTTTTTTTAAAAATACTTTTTGGGGAAAGTATAACACCCCAGCATGTGCTATCTTTGAATCTTTCTTTCTTTCTTTCTTTCTTTCTTTCTTTCTTTCCGTGGTGTTTCACTTTTTCAAAAAAGAAAGTTTTAAAAAAAGAAGGTAATTTCAAAATCAAAAATTATTTATTTACATAAATAATTTTTCTACTTATATGGATCTTGTTTGATAGATCTCATTGAGATCTTTAATACGGTGCAAAAAAATTTAAAAAACTATTTCTCTTTTTTATTATATTTGAGCATAAATTACCTTCTTTTTGAAAAAAAGGCTTAGAAAGAAAGCGGAACGGGGTCTCTTTCTATTTTATTTGAAATAGTGCATGTTTTGCGCAGGCATGTGCTAGCAGAAAAGAAACGCGCGCATGTGTCCAGCTAAATTTGTAAGGCAAATGCTTGCACCAGATATGTGGGTCCAATTGTCAGCTTTTCAATTCTCCCTGTATTGGACAATGACATCACAAAGCACTTTATGTTTTGTTCTCTTTCTTTTTCAAAAAGAATTTTTCAAAATTTTTTTTTTAAATTCTTCTTACTTTTAACATTTCTCTCTCTATCTCTCTCAATTATTATTTCTATTATTTTTTAAAAAAAATTTCAAACATCAATCAAAACTAAGCATTAACATGTTTTACAAATTTACCCTTAGTTTTGTAACTAATAACAAAATAACCAATAACCCAATCAGAAAAAGTTTGTGACGCGCCATTTCCCCCTCCCCCCTTTTTCCCCTCTTTAGACGCCTTTTTCCCAGGCAAGAAACACCACCCCCGCCCCCTTTTTTCCCAGGCATTTCTTTTTGGGAAAATGACCGGTCAGAGGTGTTGACCGGGAAAAATTCTAATTTCATGGTCTGGAGTCTTCAATTTACCACTTACATGACAGGAGGAAAAATATTGACAAATACATGGTGTGCCCACTTGAAATGTCTATTTGACCCTCTTTGACTCAGAGATCGTCGAACTCTATTTGACTTGGTCTATTTGAATAAACGTAATGGTCTTTTTAAATATAACATAAAGTCTTTTTGATTTTGTGACGTGCTCTTTTTTTGCCCAAAGCAGGTTCGTTCAAGTTGACTCGGAGATGACATTCCTCGAACTCTATTTGACTTGGTCTATTTCAATAAATGTAATGGTCTTTTTCAATATAACATAAAGTCTGTTTCATTTTTTGACGTGCCCTTTTTTTGCTCGAAGAAGGTTAGTTCAGTTTGAATGGGAGATGATATTTACTGAACAAGATATCACTTGGTCTTTATCAACAAAAGTAATGGTCTTTTTAAATATAATAAAAAGTCTTTTTCATGAATTGACTTGCCCCTTTTTTGCCTAGGAAAGATTGAGTTGATCAGATTTATCGAACCCTATATGACTTGGTCTTTTTCAATTAATGTGATGGTCATTTTGAATATAACATAAAGTCTGTTTCATATTTTGACGTGCTCTTTTTTTGCTGAAAGAAGGGAAAGGGTTTTGATGTCACGACGCCGTTTTATATTAAGGGCAAAATTGTCCCCACTGTTTCACCGGTGTTATGGTTACCATGTATTGGTAATTAAAACAGATGGTACCATGTATTGGTAGTTTCAAAACTGTAGACCATGAAAGTGGTGAATATTCCCTTCGTCCTCCACTGACCCGTAATTTTCCCTTTCTTTTTCGCCTTTTCTTCTTCTAAACTCTTTGTTTCTTCTATCTCCAAAACTTGTTTCTGGTCTTATATTTTGTATAGTCATGTTAATTTGCTCGTATAATTTGACTTTGTTGATGGGCAACAAAAATAGATCAATGCCTATATATATTTTTGTGGTTGTGGGTTGTTGAATGATTCTTGATATGGGATCATAATATCTTGTCTTTTTGGAATTATATCATGTGAAAATGAAACGTAGCAAGAACATGATGGTTTATGGAATTTTTGGCATTGTTCGAGTTCTCACTTAATTATGCACTTACAAGTTGATTTATTTGTGGCTTCTGGTGTTTAGGCATTTCTATGCACTTTTGGTGTTATTCAAGTTCTAAAATACAAGATATTTGGGTTCAGGTGTAGTTCATCTGATTTGTGTAAATTTGACTTGGAGACTCTGACATGGACTTGTCAACACCTCAAAAAGAAAACAGTCGTGCTATCTATTAGCTGGACCGGCGATACAAGTTAAACTCGTATAACTCAATAAGAACTCGTATTAACAATTTAACTTTTTGTGTTAACCCGTTAACATGAAATGACGCGAATAGAATACAATTCTCGATAGTTTTTCGAGGCAAACAAATAATTCACAAACTTTTACACAAAAATAAAAAAATTGTAAAATTGTAAAACTAACTACGGAAAATTTTAAATAAAGACAAAACAAAATGCCAAGTTGATTTTTTTAAAGGAAACTGGCTTGTTCGTTTTGGGTTTTGAATGAAATTTGGGTGGAGAGAAATAGATACAAAAATATATTGAAAACCGACGCAGGAGTTTTACAGCCCCAAACGGAAAAAAGAAAAAAAGAAAGGGTAAAGACATGTCAATCAAAAGAAAAGGTAAAGATAGATGCCAATAAAAAAAAAACCAAAAAAAAAAAAAGAAGGTAAAAATTATAGGGGAAATTAGTGTTCAGTGGCTCTTGGGGCATATTATTCCCAAGTCATGGAGTACCTTTTTGGAATTGTCCCTTCATGAGAAGGAAAACAATAATTCCCAAGACATGGAATTGAATACAAAAATACCCCTGCTGTCTTGAACTTAAAGGGCAACTTCGGTTCATCCACGGGACAACTTATGTTCATACACGGGATAACTTAGAGGGCAACTTAAGGTTCATACACGGGACAACTTAGGTTCATACACATGGCAACTTAGGTTCATGCACGGGGTAACTTCGGGGGCATCTTAGGGGCTGTTCGGCTGAATAAGCCAAGTGGCTTATTTTTTTGTCCTTATTCAATTTTTTTTCGCATTTATTAGTTTTTCGTCACTTTTTTGAGAATTATTACTTCGTCATGACGAAAAGAATATAAAAAGTAAAAAATTACGATCGAAACATAATTTTTTTGAATAAAGAAAAAAATAAGCCAATTTTTTCGTTTATTAAAAAAATTGGATTTCGATCGTAATTTTTTATTTTTTAGATTTCTCTTGTCATGAAGAAGCAATAATTTTCAAAAAATTGACGAAAAACAAACAAATGTGAAAAAAATGTGAACAAAGACCAAAAAAAATCACTTGGTTTATTTAGCTGAACGGCCCCTTAAGGTTCATACACGAGGCAACTTAGATTCTTACACAGGGCAACTTAAGATTTATACATGGAGCAACTTAGGTTCATACACGAGATAACTTAGGGGGCAACTTAAGGTTCATACATGGGGCGACTTAGGTTCATACACAGGGTAACTTCAGGGGCAACTTAGGGGCCGTTCGGCTAAATAAGCCAAGTGGCTTTTTTTTTGTCCTTATTCAAATTTTTTTTCGCATTTATTAGTTTTTCGTCACTTTTTTGAGAATTATTGCTTCGTCACGATGAAAGAAATCTAAAAAGTAAAAAATTACGATCGAAACGTAATTTTTTTTAATAAAGACAAAAATAAGCCAATTTTTTCATCTTTATTAAAAAAAAGTGGGTTTCGATCGTAATATTTACTTTTTAGATTTCTCTTGTCATGAAAAAGCAATAATTTCTAAAAAATTGACGAAAAACTAATAAATGCGAAAAAAATTTGAACAATGACAAAAAAAATCACTTGATTTATTTAGCTGAACGGCCCTTTAAGGTTCATACACGGGGCAACTTATATTCATATACGGGACAATTTATGTTCATATACAGGACAACTTATGGAGCAACTTAAGTTTATACACGTGATAACTTAGATAGGGCAACTTATATTCATATACAGGACAATTTATGTTCATATACGAGGCAACTTAGGTTCATATACAGGACAACTTAGGTTCATACATGGGGCAATTTAAATTCATACACGGGGCAATTTAGACGACAGCTTAGGTTCATACACACGGGGCAACTTAGGTTCATACACGGGGCAACTTAAATTCATATATGGGGCAACTTAAATTAACACACATTGATACCTTGATACAAGGTGCATCTTAATTTCATAAAAAGAGCAACTTAGGAGCAACTTAATTCCTTTTCTTGTTTTTCGGGATTACCCCCGGCTCCCCCCACCCAAAGTACCCCCAATTTATTTTATTTATTTTCTTTGAGGATAGTCCATAGACTCCATACAAAGCTTTGTTCTGCCTTTAATTAGAATTCTCGCCAGCGAACAGTAGAATTGATCCCTCTAAATTAGTCGAGATATACGAAAACTAACCTAGACACCTGAGTTATCAAATTTTTTTTACAAAAGTGTCTTCAGGTGTTAGAAGTTAGAAGTGGCTTCAAGAATAATTTTTTAATCTCGACTTCGTTCTGCTAACAATTTATTTCACTTATTTCGTTTTGTCCTTATTTGAATTTTTAATTTTCTCATTTGTTAATTTTGAGTCAATTTTTTTTGACTTTTTGAGACGAATCGGAAAAGTAAAAAAAATTTCCTTCTACCTAATATTTTGAACAATGACCACTTTTACGTAAAATGACTTTTTTTTTAACTTAAAAGTGGTCATTGTTCAAAATATTTGGATAAAAAGTACATTTTTTTACTTTTTCAAATCAAAAAGTCAAAAAAAATTGGAGCAAAATGAACAAATGTAAAAAAAAAAAATTCAAATAAAGACAAAAACATATTTTTCCTAAAAATTCAATTGTGAAGTTAAGTCCGAGACATTGTTTGGGGGCAAAGTTGCTACTTACAAATTAGTACTTTGTAAAAGAACGTGGGCTGCCCTTTCTTCTCTGAGTAGAAAGTACAACCTCGCTGTCTCTTAAAAGTTAGAATATGAAAGGACGTTTTACTAAGGGTCATCATCGGGCCGGGCCGGGCCGGCCCAGCCCGCCAAGTCATGGCCCAAGCCCGCCCACGGGCCGGGCCGACCGGGCTTTTTCTTTTTGGCGGGCCGGGCGGGCCGGGCCACCTACCATAATTGAAGCCCAAGCCCGGCCCACGGGCTACCCCAATTGGCGGGCCGGCGGGCCAAAAGTCGGACGGGCCAACGGGCGGGCTTAATTTTCCTTGGGCAAAACTAAACCAAGGGAAAAAATAAAAAATTTTTTGGAATTTTTGGCTAATGGGCGGGCCCGTTGGCGGGCTTTTGGACGGGTATGCCGGGCGGGCTCACGGGCCGGGCCTACGGGCGGGCCGAGTAAAAATTCATAGGCCCGAGCCCGCCCATTACAAACTACGGGCCGGGCTAGCCCGCCCGTTTTTCGGGCTCGGGCCGGGCGGGCTTTGGTCGGGCCACCGGGCTAAATGATGACCCTTACGTTTTACAATGGAAAACGCAAATTCAAGAAGATTAACCTGTGCAACTATGCACCCAATAGCGGGACCGTTAATTATTTTGGGCGTGCTATGGATAATATTGACACGATTGTAATCTTTCGAGTATGATATTGGTTTTGGGTAAAATAGTAGTACTGGATGATAATTCTGTTAGTTTTTATTAGGTTGGATTAGATTATTAGTAGAGAAGTATATTTTTTCTATTTACTTATCTAAATTCCAATTACCTAATTAGCCAGAGTTTAGGGTAACGTGAGTTATTAGTGGTTTTGGAGAATAGGTATATTAGAGCATCCACAATGTAATAATCAAAATCAAAAGATTGCTAAAGTTAGCAATATGTGCTTAAAAAAATGCTCACATTGTAATAATCAAAATTAACAACCTCCTAACCAATAATTAAATTGGGGCATTTGAATAATCAAAAGTAACAATGTGGGACTTCACATTGCTAATTTTAGCAACCCTCTAAATGAATAATCAAAAGATGACGTGACAAGTTTTGATTATTCATTTTTGATTGTTACATTGCGGATGCTCTTAGACTAGTGCTATTGTCTTTCAAACGTTTAGTAAGAAAAGAGCAGCCGCCGCCGCAAAAGAGTCTCGAAGTGGTCTTCTTTGGGTTATCGATCAGAGGTAATTTTCTCCTTCATTTCTTTTGTTGTGATGTATATTTGTTCCATGGATTGGTCAGACCCTTGGGTTGGAGACTAGTTTAATGGGTTTTGCCTGGAGAGAGAGAGAGAGAGAGAGAGAGAGAGAGAGAGAGAGAGAGCATCATTTTGTGAGGCGGTGTGCACCGTGATGTGTGTGTGGCGGTGATCGGTGGTAGTCAATTGGGAACTGCTAAAATATTGGATATTTGTGGAATGAATTGAATATAAATACTAGTGGTGGAATTAAATGGTTTCGATGGTGATAGCTAGATTAATTTGATGCTATGTGTGGACATGTTATCATATTAAAGGGATCGTGCAAGTGGGTTCGGCACTTGGAGGGTGCATTGGGTTCATGCGTACGTGGAACTTGGACTTGGGAATTAGAGTTTTAGGTTTGCTAGTTGTCTGGTAACTTGGGTAATTAATCTAGGTTAGTTAAATATTCTTCTAGGCAGTCCTTCATTATTATAGACAATATTATACATGATACAGTTAGTGATAGTATTGTTATATGATTCTTTGTTCAGGTTAGGCTTGTTCTGCATTATTCGATTGCATTAGCTTTGAATTCAGGTGATTGGTTAAGCATATTACGTATTTGTGAACTTCCCCGTATCCCTTAAATTATTGTTTTAGAAAATTAATGATTGAAATTGGAAACATGTATTTGTTTTATTTGGTTCTTGAAATTGGCATGCGGATTGGTAAAACTATTTATTGTTTGGATAATCTTTTGGTGAGAATTTTGTGGATATTGTCACGCCTTCGATTTTTAATATAAATAAATAAACCAATTCAAAGAAGATTCTCGTATAATATGACTAATACCCAAAAGAAGTTCCCACCTGTTTAATTTACAAATTAAGTTCCCAAGTTTTATAAATTACAACATAGGTACACCGGCCACAAATTAAGCTTAAGTACGAATACGAACGAGTTGATCAAAAGGAAATTCTCAAATAAATAGTTACAAACCCATCTTCATCAAAAGAAGGTTAATTACAAAGATGAATGAGTAACTAAAAACAGTTGACTCCAAAATTGTCCTCGTCTCTCGACACACAAGCAAGCACGCTATGATCCGGCATGTGAACCTAAAAAGAAGGATTTTGTTGAGCTATACTAGCCCAGTAGAAAATTCTCTACAAAATCTATATGTAATGAGATGATGAGCGTGAATACGATAAATCAAATTAAATAACAAATCCAAGCGAATGTACGTCAACACCCTTTACGAGTATCATAACATTCTCATACATATATATACACACGCATACACGCACACTTCTTCCAACGAACCTCCACCCCTCGCGTAATTGTGTTTCCACACCTTGCGACACAATATACTTCACCCCTCGCGTAATTGTGTTTCCACACCTTGCGACACAATATACTCCTCAATTACTTCACATCTACGACCACCATATCGTCACAACCAACACCGATACCATAAACTCATTCCACACAGGACCAAACACTACTAAATACGTCACACGCAACTCATGAATCATAACACTCAAGTCCACAATACTATTTTTAGTAAAATCCTCAAGCCATAAACCATTCTATTCATTCTTATATATCATATAAACACCTAAATCACACATAATCACCACAAAACATGTAGAGGAAGAGAGAAATCCCTACAAAAGTGGGTTTTGAGCAAAACCCTAGGTCCACCGAGAGGAATAAGCCCAAATTTTCCAAGAACAAGCTACTCCCAAACTTAGGTGCAAGATCTAGAGAGAATATTACCCAAAAACATGATAAACAAGTAAAGATCAACAAGTGATTGAGAGGAGAGAGAGAAAAACGTGAGTGAGAGCCAAAAAGTTAGAAAAAGAATACCAAACTTACCCTTGTTCACCAAATGTGAGATTCAAGTGATTTGGAGGAAGAAAACCTTTGGATCTTGAAGATTTGAGGTTGAAATCAAGAGTTTTGGGTGAGATTGGAGTTGGGTAGGTGAGAGGGGGTGTTTTCAGGTCTGGTTCGTGGGTTTTGGGTGTGAAAATTGGTAAAATGGGATATTTATAGAGGTCCAAAAAGCGAGCTGAAAGTTGCAGAAAAATACACTATGTACCGGTATTGGGCGATTCCCAATACCGATTCAAGAGCCTTCAAAATGCCAAAAGACACAACTTCTGGGCATCATGTACTGGTATTGGGCAACAGCCAGTACCGGTTCAAACTGGACAGAAAATGAATTTTTTTGTAACGATTACTGAATCAACCCCACTTGTTACCAACACCTCCAAACATCATCACAACATCAAAACTCACATTTTACCATTCTCCAAGTGTCCGATACACAACAATAAACGTGTAACGCCCCGAATTTTGGGTACGTTAAATAAAATAATTTATTATAAAAACAAAGCGAGTCTAGCTCGTTATTACATTATAACCCTTACAAAAGTACTCTTATTTACAAAACAGAGGGATCTAGGGTTCCTAATTACAGTCCTTCTTGCTTCTCCAGCTCCTCGACTTCGAACGCCTCCAAGGTGAAGAGTTCGTCCTGTTCGTCTATCAAATCTGACATATTATACCGGCGTCACCACCCATATAATATGCCAGGGTCACCACAAGGCAACACCGTGAGCTACGAAGGCTCAGTAGTATAATCCTAATACTAGCATCGATTTCCACATGATAAGTACATAAACAGTGATAAAAGGCAATAACGCTATCAATTGCTTATGATTTCCGTTGGTGTCGACTCATCGTGAACCTTGTCGTTATTACCCCTTTTCAAAAACACCTTTTTAACTCACCCAACCTCGGTTCCGCCGCGCCGGGTTCCCGAGTATCCTCATAATGGTTCCGCCGCGCCGGGTTCCCATTGGCACACATTTGCATTGGCTCCTCTCCGCGGATAACCAAGCTATACCTCACCATGGTTCCGCCGGTCCGGTTTCCCATGGGAACACACACAAACTCACGTAATACCCTCGAGATGGTTCTTACGTAGTTTCGAAAATATTTTCCAACCGGGAAAACACAACTTCCTTGTTAAACACACCCTAGGTGCCATGTTTCTACTTTTCTCGGTTTTCGTGTCACGTTCTCATGCAAGACTCCGCGTGTGGGACTTTACATACAACATGCATTCAATCAAGTTTCGATATAGTACAACAAGATCATTTAATCAACATAGCATGCTTGAATTCCATAAACGACATAATCATGCATTTTTACTCTATGATCAAGTAACTTTTTTTTGAACTTTAGGAAAAATAAGTAGAGATTCAAATAGCAAAACTATAGCTACTTATTGAAAATAAAGTAAGCACTTGGAAATTAGGTAAGGATCACTACCGTTCTCCTAGGCGGTGGTTTGGACGACGGTTTGATTCCGGCGGCGTAACGGCCCTCGGATTGCTTCGAAAGGAAAAGATTTGTATTTCTTTTCCTAGAAACAACTTCCTAACCTCTACTACACTACTTTAAGGATCGTTGGGTGGTATTGGGGATGGTTTAGTGGTCTCGCTCAAGAACTCTCAAGAACAAAGAAAGTTCTTGAATTTTTTGAACTAAGAATGCTTGAAATTCTAGAGAGAAGGAAGAGCTTTGGTTTGAGGTATGAGCTTCAAGTGTAGAATGAGCCTCTATTTATAGGCAAAGGCCTCCTCCTTCTCCTCATATGGCCGGCCCCCTCTCTCTCCATCTTTCCCCATTTTTTTAATCCATAAAGATGTGTTCACATGGAAGAATAAGGCTAAAATCCTAGGTTTGCATGGCTATGTGTACCAAGGGTTTGATCTTGGAACCAATGGATGGTGGAGATGAGTTTGTACAAGATTCTTAGGCTTAAACAAATACTAGAATGTACAAAGAAGAACAATGGAGTTAAGACTTTGGTCGGAAGAATAAGAATCCAAGGATTTGGAAGTACCATGGAAGATCAAAGGTCAAGAGTACTATCAAATCTCTCCCCTCCCCTCTCCCACATCCGGCCCCCCTCCTCTCTCTCTCCCTATTCGGTTCTCTCTCTCTCTCTCACTTCTCTTGCTTTCAAAAGTACACTATATATACACATATGTACATAAAATGCAAGTAAACAAATAAAAAATTAAGTACTTTTGTACCTAAGATCAAAAGTATACTTTTAGGACTAGATTTTCTATTATACTAGTCAATACAACACATGGTACTTAGGCATATATTTTATCCTTTCAAAGTACTTAAATAATATATGTACATGTACTAATGCATCTAGGTAGATCAAAGCCCTAATAGAAAATTAAGTAAAAGTACTTTAAGAATCTTGGTACCATGTACCTTTCTAATTAAAAATGGTTGTGCTTTCACACATGGTTTAAAGAAAGTATTAAACTAATTAACACCATAGTACTTTGAAAGACTAAGTCTATTGTCCAATGGGTAAAATTTCCCCTAACATCTATTATCCAATGGATATTAGATATTAGGTCACTTTTAATATAAAATAGTCAAAAAGTACCTTTAAAGTAAGTATACTTTGTAATATAAACAAATGGGATTCTATTATCCAATGGGTAATAGTTTCCCTAACCATTATTGTCCAATGGACAAAGAATATAACCATTTTGATTAAAAGAAAAAGAATATTAAAATTCTAAGTCTAGGGTTCAAAAGGGTCAAAAGTTCCAATGAGGGGCAAAATGGTCATTTTGAAGTAACTAGATAGCTTTCCAATCTAGTTCTTCTAACCGGATGGTTAGAAGCTAGTTAGACTTGCTAAGTGGGGCTAAAGTGCAAGAAACGATAGTTCAAGGGCTAAATTGCAGTTATGACAAACTATCGGAAATTAAAGCAATATAACCAATTAAAACAAATAACTTGAATAAGAAATAAATTCAAGGGGCAAAAATGTAATTACGACAAATTATAGGATTTTAAAAGTAAATCAAAACAAATTCAAGTAATCAATAAAAATTCAAATATTTAGCGAAATTTTTAACGACCAAAAATCAGGGTCGTTACAAAACGTATATCCGTGCGCCCCACAAACAAACGCACAACTTTATTAATAATATGATTCCTTTCAAGTTTTAAACGATTTCCGAAATTATAATAATTTACAGGTCTCTACAGATATTGTTAGGAACATATTTTAAAAGTCTAGGGAAATTAATCCTCTGTGTGCGGGTGACTTTGGCCATTAGGGAAGAAATCGGATTTGGCCAGTGACCCTAATGCTCAACGATTGTTATTGACCGGATCATTCTTAGGAAAAAATTCTACGAGCTACCTACTCGTGGTGACTCTAAGTTTTGATATTGGATCCAATTTTGAGACATTTGTTCACTGGCACTTGGTACTATTGATTTTGATTGTGGTTCCCCAGTGTTGTTGGAGATTGGATTGAGAACACCATTAAGACTTATTGGATGAATCGTTAATTGGATTAATGGATTATTTTGTTGTTCATCGCATATGCCAAATTATGTTGACAAGGTAAATCATTTTGATCCCTATTTCATAACCTTATTCTAATATACATGCTTCGCTATTCATTGAGCTCGTCAGCTGACGAATTTATTCCAACTTCTTTTTCAGGCTAGTAAGGGATTTAAGTAAGGACTCTGGCAGCATCTCGATGACTTCTTTTAGTTTGACCTCCTTAGGGTGTCTCATCATATTTTTATTTTATTAGTCGCTTCTACATTTGAAATATTTGTCAATTATTGAATTCTTTTTATTATTGGTGGATCACTTGGTATTATTTGGTTCGTGGGATATTTGTGCCCCATGCTTTTGTTCAAACCTTTTACTGATACTGTTTTGAATAAAATTTACTCGGTGATTTAAAGCTTTGGCATTTAATTTATTTTCCTTTTAGGCTACGTGCTCCATGGATTAGTCTCATGGTTTACGGCCGCTCACTTGCCATTTTGGGGAGTGACAATTGGTCGTAACATACTAGCACTGGTTAGTCGGACCGAATTTGTAAAATTACACGCGAAGGACCTAGGAGGCAGTACACTTATAGCGCATAGGGCTTAGTTGGCTATGAACTCCAAAATTAGGATCGGCCTTCACTTTATTTTTGTCACTCCCCTTATCTTTAACAATACTCTCTTTTGTGTCCTTATTAGGTAATTTATTTTGTAAGAAAGAGTGTAACGCCCCGATTTTTCAAGAAATTTCGGGTGCATTACCCTTAAAATACACTGAATTTAACAAACTTCTAGGCTCCTATCTGCCTTTGTACGAAATTTACATCTCCAAAATAAAATCAAAAGACTCCAAATAATTAATCCTCTAATGCCTCAAAATTTGTCCAAACTCGCCAAATATTCCTTAAATGTTCCGATTCAACTTCCACTAATCCGGCTCCACACCTGAAAAATAAATTATCGGGAACCATAAAACCAGAGTACCTCCACCCTACCCCTAGACACCTCAGCTCTTCTTTCTCTCCACCTGGACTGCGCGTGCTCTCTCTCTCTCTCTCTCTCTCTCTCTCTCTCTCTCTCTCTCTCTCTCTCTCTCTCTCTCTCTCTCTCTCTCTCTCTCTCTCTCTCTCTCTCTCTCTCTCTCTCTCTCTCTCTCTCTCTGCCCGTGCATGTGTGAGTAACATTGTGTGTGTAAATATATAATAGGAAGGCACATCAGGTGTGGCACACCTCAGTCACACCCTTCTCACATACAGAAGGCGGGGTCCAAGTGAACCCTCCTGTATGTGAGAGGGGTGTGGCTGAGGTGTGCCACACTGATGTGCCTCTAACATTTTTGGAAAGGAATACGGTAGTCGGGGACAAGACTTAATGATGGGTGGGTGATGATGATGGAAAAGGGGGAAAGGAGGAAAGTGGGAATAATGGAAATGTGCTGGAAATGATATGGGGGCGGGGATCGGCTGTTGAAGAAGAAAAACAATGAGAATTATTTCCATGGATGCGGAAACGTGTCACGTGGTGTACGGCAATTCAGTTTTCGGTTTTGAAAAATTACGAAAATAATATCGTAGTATAAATAAAATATTTCGAAGACAAACTATAGTCTCGGTTTACGAAGATAAAATCTCATTAATCAGAATAGATTTTTATACGGATACAACTACATCTCATTCGATTTATTCGGACTAATTAGCTAATCAATCAACCTAACAAAACATATTATTAACAAATAATATAATTTTTGAAAATAATATCACGAAATTTTTATTTATTGAAAATTTTGGGATGTTACAAAGAGGGAGTGCCGTTAAAAAAGAAAAGAAAAGGAGTGACAAAATCACCTAGCTTTCGAATTCGGAAGGACATTTTTAGCCATCTGCTTTCTGACCTCTAGATTGTTTAAATAGGCAGCTGGTTTTCGTGCACAAAATCATTTAATTAAAGCCAATTAAATAATTGGAACACATGAAAACCAACTAGTTAAACCACAACAATATTCTTCAACTGACGAACAAATCCACGAGCTAGAAACTAATCACTTTTGGTTATTTTTACGTACTTGAACGCACAGTTTTGTGAGTTCTTTACGAGTTCATTTTGATTATTTGTTTCCATTATAAATGTTGTAAAACTTGTCAAGATCGTGACATATGCCAAAATTGGAATTGATGCCCCGTTCCACTAAGGTTTTTAATTTTTTAAGTATTTATTTTCCGCTTTACGAGACATGTCATTTTCTCATAATACATTATCTTTAGTTCAAAAAATAAGTACTTTACTTTAGTTAGTTAGTGGAACACACCCAATCAACCCATGACCGCAACACATTTATCTAGATATAAACAAGTTCAAAATTCAACTTGTCAATAAATGTTTAGGAGGACTTTTAGATTCGCATATTGTTTACTTTCTTTCTTCTTTTTTCTATAATTCCGGTGCCCATAATAGTTTACGCACACTTTTACTAATCTTGGGGGATAAATCTCATCGTCCACTTGCGAGGTCTCAATTAAAGTTAGAGCAAAACTCTGTATGGACTGGCTTCAAATGAATTGATAGCACTAGAAATGTTTCGAACCTTGACCACTAGATTTGAGGACAAGGGTGGAGTCATCCAAAGTTTTTCATTCCAACTCAAAATAATATCAGCCAGTCTCTATAATCGAAGCCAAGTTCTTAAATCCAAAATCTAGACCCTTTCCGATTAAAAACGCCACTATTAGAGCATTTGAAGGCACTGGTGTGCCTATTATGCTCTTACAACCATCAGAAGCTGCAAACTCAATGCAATTTTCACAACCCAAAATGTCATAAACATCATCAATCATTCTCAGTATTCATACATAGAACCCATAATATGAATTCTTCATCTATAGTGTTGTCCGTATAACATTAGCCTGACAAATCCAGACCAAGCTAGTTTCCGATACTACTTAAACCTACGAACATGTATCGCAATATGCTTTCCTTCTTGTTTTTCCCTCCTGCTACTGAGAGTTCAACTTATATGCTGCCAATAACATCATGGCAAAACAAATTGAAGTACTATTTCTGTATCTTTTGTTTTTCTACGGCAAGGCCTCAAAATTCTAAACAGATGGGAAGTACTTAGTAAGGCCTGAAGGTAGGTAATAGAATTCTCTACTCATGGGGTGCTTTTCGAAATCCCTGAACCTCTCCCACCAATGCCTCCCATTGTCAAAGATTCCACTATCAGTACGACTCGGTCGAATGGTGCAATCCAAAAACACCGCGATCAATACTGCTATTGTGGCCGGGGATGTGAAAATGATTTCCACAATTGTGTTGAACTGCAAGTAATGGTTAGAAATTCCATTTAGTTTCTCCAAGCACGAAAATACTTGTGACTGCTAAAATTCATTCGAGTTAGAAAGAATAAATTGCATGCCCAACGTACCCAATGTGCGTTAGTGTGAACAGGACCGTGACCGGAAGTTACTATGTAGCCATAGAAGTAATGTGTGATTGAGAGGCCCATGAAGATTGAATAAGCTACTACGAACTTTACTCTGAGCCTGTTGAGGTTGCAGAATTGAAGTAAACCAATACCGGCAGAAGCTGCACCGGAATGGTATACCACAGTAAATTTCAACAAATAGTTGAAGGTAAAACAAGCATTCAAAGATGATTTGGAAAAGCAAGTGAGTATCCTAAATCAGTTAAAACAAGCATTTGTAATTGTCCTCCCTTTGTAAGAAATTTCTTTTTCCAATCAAGAGCATGAGTTTTGGGTAAACAAAAAGAAATCTCAGCAGTTTTGTCTCCAAGGATTAGCAAGATAGGGAATTCATACCCATGTAGGCAAACAAGATGCAGTAGATAGCTCCAAAGATCGGCAACGGAATAGAAGCTAGAACAGCCCCAAATTTTCCTGTTAATTAATGATATAATTGCACAGTTAGCCCAAATTTGAATCATAACTTCAATTTTTTACTAGTTTGCAAGCGATGTCAGACGAAAACATGTAATTATAACGCACCAAAAATGGCAAAGAAAAGCATGAATCCTGCTGCTATCTGAACCACTCTTCGGCTTCCACATCGCGTTAGTGCCAAAAGACCTACATTTTCACTGAACATTTTGCAGAATATAAGAATCCCAGATTGGTAGGAAAATCATACTTGGATGAGGACATCTGCTCCTCGGTGGACTATTCTGCAAGAATAATCTAAAACTAATGCAGAGGAATTGAGGGCTCGTGACACTTTGATTGGTCACACACTAACAATAAATGTCTGCATCATAAATGATTTCAAACAAATGATCTAAACATGCATTTGTAACTAAAGTAAGCCATCCCTCATGATCTTTAGCTTTCATGATTTCCCTCTTGCAGCGACCTATGGATATTGCAAATTCATGGTCTATCAAAAAGGTTGCTAAATTAGTGCTTGGAGTAACAGATGCCTTCATCTAGGTATTCGTAAGGTAGCCAAAGCGATAAGCCGTATGATTCGGGTATTAAACTTCTTACACTGATACAGTGGAGCCACTTGCAGTACCGAACAAACCATCCAGTAACAAGGCTACTCCCTAAAACACAAAAGGCAAGAAAATGAAAAAAATAGGTTGAGTCGGTTATGATGAAAATGAAAGATATACACAGGAAACATCACAGGGTACGATGCTACCAGCCACCCGGCACCACGGCCGATTATAGAAGGTGGTGGAGGCGTGGCTCTTGAAAATCTTGCTGCTGCTATAAATGCGCCAGTAGACTGCAAAAACAATCACCCGAGGGGGGAAATTAAGCGTGTGTATAGGTTCAAATGCTCCTCAAGGAAAATAACAATGGTGTAACTCCTTCAAGGAGTCCTTACGATAAAATCCCGCTCATCTGTTGTAGAAATAAGCAATCGTAAGTAAGCAAACACCTTGCAACCTCACTTTTGTTCCCGACAAAGATAGACAATAAAAAGTGATGGCAGCTATATCTAAAAAACAAATGAATACTAATATACAGGAGAAAAAATCAACCTCGATAAGAGCAACAAGAGCTGCGGCTATCATCACAAATGCATCCCCGGCGCCATCAGCACTTGGTGTCCCCCATTGCCATGGATATGGAATACTTACCCTGCAGGTTGAGAATTAACAGGAACTCTTATAAGAAGGGGAACACAAAACACAGGAGATGGTTCGTTATTTTCAGATAAACATGAGTCTTCAATTTGCTACGGAGAAGATTCCTAGTGTCCAAAACGCCAAAGAACTTGACATGATATTCATTTACACATGGTTAGATATACAAATGAGCGTTTAGTTTTCAGTAGCCAAGATGAGACCGTCAAAATGGCTTAAGATGTTCACAGCATCTGCGAGCCAGACAATGATATAATGAAACTGGTGGTATTATTAAGCAAAAGAACACAGAGTGGTAGAAACAAACAAGGAATGTAATTGTGAATGATGCGTTAGATTAAGAGATACAATCAAAAGAAATGCTAATTCAAGAATGAGCTCACCAAGCAGCACCACTAATGAGCCCAGATCGGTCAACACGGCAACTGATTTGGGTACTTGGAGATTTGTCTTTGTATGCACCCGATGCCGTAAGAAGTGCTGCAAATGGCCATATAATGGCTATTGATAATAGGACAGCATATCGTTCATAAAAGCGCTCAAATACACCTCCTTTTTTGGTTTCTATCCAATGAGGAATATACTGCCAAAGATTTAGTTACCCAAATCAGTATTACCTCGAGAAATTCTTGTTAATAGATTTCCAAAGAAACAAAGGATCAAAACAACAGCAATTTCGCACCCCAGACTTATATGAGATCCCCTATTATAAACTAAATGGTAGATCATTTGAAATATATATAAAACAAAATAAAATAAAATAAACCCTAATCACTAAACTATATAGGTGTAGAGAATCAACCACAGAAGAGGCCAAGATACACTGCATACTGATGAAACCCTTTAACACAAGCCATCCATGATCACAACCATTTCAGGGTCATACGTAAAACATAATCCTAACTGTGTTAACAACTCTCAGACCATTGGCCTTTTGTATCATGTTCTACTTTCGTTCTTAAAATTGATTTCTCAAACTTCCACTGCATGCCGATATGCTTGGTCCAAGGCCTTTTTGATTGATTTCCAGACACGCTCGTTTGATCATCATAGCAGAGAAATTAGAATCAATCCAAATCACGGTATAAAAGATACTATTAGATTTAGATTGGAGTTGGCTGGAGTAAGAAGTAATCTAGAAAAAGCACACCTGAGATAGGATAATTAAGATAATTAACTCTGGAAGCCCAATCTCAATACATTCTGCCAGCTACAACCATCAACCAAAAATGAAAAGACAAAATAAGCAAATGAATACCTTTATGTTACAGAATTCTAGGAGGAAAAAAACGACTAGCTAGATAGATGTACACTTAAATTATTGAGTTCAGCCTGGATTAAAAGGCGAGAGCAACAAGATTTACTTTTCTAAACGTAACTCGAACCTATATGTTGAATTGTTTAACAACCATCTTATTTGTGGTGCTTGAATGAAAGCTTAAGAATTCCTACCTGAGAAAAACCATGAGCGTAGAGCCCCAGTCCGACAAGTATTACCAAAGGAACAGCAGAAAGGGGCGTGAGTAACCTGTTCTCATCCAACAAATTCCAAGTGTTGATTAAAATAGATTACACAAGACATAATATTCCCTGACGCAATTCGAAATCCCACCTCACTATGATTCTCCAGATACCAAAGAAACCAGCTAATATTGGGATAACGGATGCAATCATCAGAGCTCCTTGAAGCGCCGCCATCGAATTTTCGAACCTCTGAAGAAAGTGAACACCGAAAGTAAATGAGAGAAATGAACATGAGGTTTAAAAGGCATGGGAATGGGGATTGAGTTGATTGACTAGGCTCACCTCCAGAGGATCGATGTATATGCTATATCTATCAGATAACACTATGAAAAGTGCAGGAGCAATGAATGAGTATGAGGAACCTATCACTACTGGAAGCCGAGATCCGAACCAAGTCTGCAATAGAGTGTTCAATCCCGAGACAAATAGTGCGGTTTGTATCACTTCAGCCTTCTCCTTCTGCCACAAAGAAAATAAGACCCAGAACCTTGAGTTTATACAATGGGAATACTCCCCAGAGGAGTTAATGAAGACACAGAAATGCTTGTATAAGTAACTTTCACATAATTTCATACATGGCCACCACCCATCAAAGGAACAATGATGGAAGGAATGATGACAGTAGTTCCCAGCATTACCACATAGTGCTGAAAACCCAGAATAATGGCCGCAGCTGCATTAAGATAGATGAAGTTAGAATCAAAGTTTTTCTGCTTAAAAGAAGTTTGATGAATGAGATTGGCTTATTCACGAACAAGCCGTGAATAAGCAAATTGCGGATCTCAGTCGTCTGTTTCGGCATTGGACGGTCCGGATTTTAAAAAAAACTATTCGCCGGAAGAGTTTAACTCTTCGCGTGAAGAATTTTTTAAAAATTCAGACCATTCAATACACTTTGAACAGGCGCGATTCACCTCTATAAACCACTCTTCACAGAAAGCTCGTGAAATAGTTTTTCTCTCAATGGCCCAAACATCTACTTTGTCTAGTTGTCGGAAATGTTGCGTAGAAAATTTATCCTCATAAAAAGGGAAGTAAATTGAAGTATAGAAAAAGAAAAGCTGCTGCTTCTTCGCCCTTGTGGTGTATACATCTAACCAAAAGCTTAAGAAGAGTTTTAAAAATCAAATGAGATATCCTAATCGAAAAACTTGAGGAATTTATGAATTTTGTCGGGAACTAGTTGAATTGAGCAAACTTTTGAATTCTGATCAGGGATGGCGCAAACATTTTGATACATCAGAGAGAGAGAGAGAGAGACCATAGCAGAGATTCCAATAAATGATTTACAATTTTACATAGTACATAAATGTGTATACAATATTCTATGAGGATACAAATACGTAGCGAATACATGGATAATGAATCATTAATGTTATCAGCAGGTGAGTATGCACAAAGGAGAAATGCTGAGGGTAGTAAAAACAGAGACTTGAAGAAAAAACAGAGGAATGCTCAGAAGATAAAAAGGAAGGAGTAAAAATCTGAATCCATAGATTCCATACGTGCATGGAGAGAGAGAGAGAGAGAGAGAGAGAGAGAGAGAGACTGACCCCAACAAGGATTGCTGTTAAGACAGATGTCGATATCAGATAATTGTTCCTCTACTTCAAACGGCTTAAATGTATCCCCCATTTTCTCTTTCCACCTTTTTCGTCTCCAAGAAGAACAAGAAGCAGCAGCAGCAGCTAATGCGGAGTTTGTGAATACAACTCTCTTTAATTTCTCTCTCTCAGTCGGCAACTGCAAGAAGCTGGCAGAGGATCAGAGGAGGGACCGGAAGTTAGAGAGTGGAGAGGAGAGGAGAGAGAAGAAATAAAATGATGAATGGGAGAAGAATGGTGAATGGGAGGGAAGATATTAGGCGGGGGAAGTTGGGACTAGTACGAGCTCCACAACGACCCTGTTTCTTGCAGTTGGGGGAAGTGTGTCTACTAGTTTAGAATACACTAATATACTTGCGCGCTTATATTCTTCGGAGAGCAACCTAACGCAGCAACAACAAATCTCTCTCTCTCTCTCTCTCTCTCTCTAGAAAGCTAACTACTATCACAACAAATATCTCTCTCTCTCTCTCTCTCTCTCTCTCTCTGTTGATTACTATTGTCATGGTAAATCTTGATTTTAAGTGGACAGTGGAGAGAAGCAGGGTAATGAAATAGTAAAACATCATTTGTTCAGCCTTATTGTTGGAGGGTGGTTGTCTTATGCCATTGGAATTGTAGGACTTTTGTCATTAATTCAGAGAATGTTTATTACTCCTGTAGTGCAAGTTTAAGCAAGAAGATTTTAGTCAAACTTTATTTTGACTGCAAATTTGTACACCTACCTAGCTACTCAAAACTCGGTGAAAGTATTTATTTTTGTTTTGTAGGTCTTTATTTCTTACAAAAAATTGGGAAAAAATCATATTTATCCAATATTATAGGCATGCGAGATCAATTAATGGTACTAGTTTTAATTTATTATTTGAGTGTGTAATGTTAGACCAAGAATTTAATTAAAGTGTTTAAATCAAACACTCACATACATTCATTTCAGTTGATTTTTCACAAGTTTACATGAGAAATCAAGACATACAAAATGAATGATTTTAGTCAACAGAGTGAAATTCAATGTGTGTCCCATGCGGATGAACAAATTTGCACTCATTGACTCATTGATTTTCACACATTGTGTATTTGTGTTCAGTGCCTTTCCCGATGTTTGGGTTGCCCAAGCTCGACTTCAAACTTTTTTTTTTTTTACTAGAATAAAAGGCCTGAAGGTGACTTCAAGCTTGATTGTTTACTTACGGAGTTTGAAATTTTTAAAAAATAAAAAAAAAAAAAGATATACAAGTTAAAAGGGAAAAAAAAAAAATTGAAGTTACGTGGTGTTTTAGCTTGAATTACATATAAAAATTAGTTGGAATTGATATTCGCGCTCCAAGATCTACTGAGTCTAGCTCCACTTTTTTGTTTTTACACTATGATATTGCTGGCAACATCACAGTGTAAAAACAAAATATACAAGTTGCCAAAAACATCAAATAAAAAAAAAAGGTGGTGTTCTTAAGCGCGAAAATCATTCCCAAAAATTAAAATCAAAATGTAATCCCGGTGGGCAGTTGCCCAAAAAATATAAGCAAATTTCTCAGTATTCAGTAATGACACATTAATTCAAACGGTACAAGTATTCGTATTCATACCTTCCACCGTGCAATATCCATTATGTGACCATGGAGAAGTTTTTGGGTGACGAGCAAGTACCACGTGACGGTATGCGTTGGTGATTCCAACCATCCAAACATATTTTAGACGATCCAGATTTATTCTCTTTCTTACCTCGCCCCACCACTCTCTCTCTCCTCTTTCTCTCTCTCTAAAATCCGGACACGTTTAAATGGATGAGATCATACAAGTACCATGTGTGTGCTCCTCGGCACCCAAAAACTTCTCTCACGAATGCGAAAAGGTAAGTGTCATCAAGCCTGCCTTTCACGCTTCAGGGATTTGTATTTAAACTCGCTTCTATACCATTCAACGCTGTGTATTTTCTTGCACGCCTCACCATCACAGGCTCACAGCCATAAAGAAGAAAAATGGTATGTGAAGATGCTCAGGGAAATTCGCATTCTTGATTTCTTACCCAACTACTCCATATACAAGCCAAATAAATCCCCTGTTTAGGCTGGTGAACAAGACTTGTAACTTAAAAATTTGCTCCTTCTAAAAGTTTCAAGTTCGAAATCTATTAAAAACCATCAACTCTTACGGGACCAGTTAATTCATTTGCGGCTTTGTCCTTGGCTTTAATTGGACTCCTTGCTAGTAGACAACGGGACTAACCCTCATAAGTGGTTGAAAGTAGCTTCAAAGATATGACTATCTCATTAAACTTGATGCAAAGACATGCATTAATTGCATGTACTCTTTTATATATAAAAGTTTAGGGAAAATGACGGCCCAGGACATGTTTTAATAATTAATATCCGTTAAAGACATGCTAAGAATAATTGTTAATACTGAAAATGTCCTTGGCAGATTAATTATCAAAACACGTCATTTGGAACGCATGAAGTAGATAAGTTCTGGCTCTGTGACTTTCATGGGTATTTCTTGGCCATAAATCTTATGACCAATAAATGCCCGGCCCAAGTCTCGTGGTTAACCTAACTCCATTGGGCTCAATTCTTGGCCCTGTTTTGAATTGGACTTTCCTGATGCCTTTCATTGGGCCCTGGTTTTTTGAAGCCCATCATTAGTTAACAGGTATCTAGATTAGGTCCGGTCAATCCAGGTTTCTTTGTCATTCATTCATTAAATGGTCCCGCTAACAAATGCCCATGGGGCAGCAGTTTGTCCATAATAAATGCAATAAACTTATATATAGTTTGCTCTACATTAATTGTTTTGTCATAAAAACTATCATTAGTCAAGGATAAATAAAACAACATTAAAGGCATCATTAAATGCAAATCTGGTAGTTTCCAATCATACCCCTAGAGTAGTTATTTTTAGCCTACGATAAATTTTACCGCCATAGAGAAAATAAAACAAGCAATATTCTGAGGTCAATAAACAAATCTAATTAAGGTATAATTCCTTACAAACACAACTAGCCTCGTCGTTTTACTTACCAAAAAAACAAAAATCCTTACAAACAATTGCCCAACTATAATATCTAGGGAGATTTGGTGGTAGATTTCAGTCATCAATTACTTTAATATATCTTGTATAAAGCAAATACTCCCTCCGTCCCTTATTTAGTGTTCAGTATTCCATTTTAGGCTGTCCCTTAATAAGTGTCCATTTTGTAAAGTTAGGAGGTAAAAGTTAGTACTTTGTCTATTTTGTCCCTAAAAGTAGATTTCATTTGAAAAGTTAGTGAGTAAAAGTGTAATGATGATGAGTAAGTAGGGAAAGTAAAGGAAAAAGTTGATGTGAAAAGTGTAATGATGATATTTTTTTAATAAGTTGGAGTTACGAAGCAGGACAATTAAAAAGGGACGGAGGGAGTATAACCCTAGACAAACTACTAAAGTATTTGTCTCAAAAGAATGCCCGGTTTGAAAAACGATAACTGGAAATACTACATTTTTGTTTAAAAAAGGTCAATTTTTTCCCCCCCAATATTAAAAGAACTCGGTTATATCTAGCATTTTGCGAAAAAGTTGGAATTTTTTCAAACAAAAATGCATTTTCTTACATTCTCGTTTTGTGGACTAGACATTCTTTTTCGCACGGAGTAAAAGAAGAAAAAACAAGATTTTCGAAGTAGTACCCGAAAAGAACAAAAACATACTCGCATACATTACTACTTAGAACTAAACACTTTAAACAAGGGTAGATATGACCATTTAAATGGGCCTTATATGATGCCCCTACAATTAATGAAGGTAGTTGGAGAACTCCTCAATTACCAACGTAGTTAATTGTGTTTACCAGCTTTTTTGGCTCATTTAATTCGCTTAAACTTGTGCCCCTGGGGCATCAATTAGCATTTGCCTTCATTAAAATACTCCACTGGTTAATTCTGTCAGACCGTTTTTCCATCATCTCTTCTAAAACCAATTGGTGGTAGGAAGGGTTTCTATTCTAAAACCAATTGGTGGTAGAAAGGGTTTCAATTAAGTCTTTTATGACATTCGACATCGCAACCGCAAGTTTGTTTTTTAAAGCGGTCGCAGGGAGTGGCATTGTGTAACCAAATACATAGGGGCACTCCGGGCCCAACAATCCCTCCCTCATGATAACGCCCCCGCGACTCGAATCCATGACTTTCTGGCTCTGATACCATTTATCGGACCGCTTATCCACCATCTCTTCTAAAACCAAACAATTGTTATTTTGGTCGATATTATTTTATTTGAATTGACCAGTAAGCGTGGGTTGAGCTAACTTAATCTTTATTTAAGCAGACTATCTACCGTTTGGTATATACTACACATTCGGTAAGCTATCCTTCAGAGAATACATTAGTATTGTTGACATTGTCTTCGTAGGATATCCGCAATAATTTTTACGTTTCTGATTCTTCTCGTCGAGATGAATTATAATTCACAAAATTAACAAATGCAAACAAAAAAAATTGAATAAAGGCTAAACAAAAGGCCAAGTTGGATTTTCTCAAGAAACTCAGCTTTAATTGTGACTTTACATAAAATTATTGAATGACACTACTAATCAAAATTCCTTGAGTCATCGCTACACGTAATCCACTTTTATATCTGTTGTTCCTCACTAAAAGAATAAGGGAAAAAAAAAAGTGTACGTCCAGTTTTTAATTTCTCTCCAGTCTCCTCCTCTAGTTTCCATATCTGAATAAATCTTGGAACCAAACAAAGCACAAAGGACCTCAAGTGGTTTGGTCAAGTGGGTATGAGCAAACAAATAAGCGTTTGTTTTTTATGAGGTTGTGTATTCGAATCTCACGAAAGTCAAACATTCCAAATCTTGGGGATACTGGAAGGTATGCCTGGTCGTTAAATCAGAGCTCCGAAATTAGTTAAGATGCGCGTAAACTGGCCTCGGACATCTTGTTTTGAAAAAAACAAAGCACGAAGGTCGTAAGATACAACTTTAGGAGGGGATTTGCTAGTTTGCTTTGGAGCTAAGAAAAGAGCCGTTCCCCTCCCCCAAAAATTAGGTGAGACACGGTATAAACACCAGATATCACCTTACTCCTCAAAACAACAAACCAACACCACTTCCACCGCTTGGACACTATAAAAATCAGGTCAACTAACATTATTGATGTGATTAAATCAAACCTGAGTTATTTTGCTTAATATAATACAAATCGCAGGAGTAGAGCATGCCAACTACCATTATTATTGTAATTAATGTGATTAATCAAGCATGAGTTATATTTTGCTTTATATAATACAAAATTGTGGTGCAGAACATGTTTGACTTGGTGAATGCAAATGCAAATGGGGTTGGAATAGTCACACAAGGCATGAGCGAGACCAATAGCAGTCATAATATTTTTGAAAACATCTTGTTTACATTTATAATTCCTACAGTCAGGATTGATAGTTAAAATCAGAGACGACTGAACGTTGTAGAAAGGGTATTTGAATGAACACCTAAGAAATTTTCTGCGATACATTAAGCAGCATGTATTTTCATTCTACCTCTAATTTGAACATGGGAGACATAAAGAATCGTCCTCATGCGCCACTCATCGTAAGTTTCCATCCTTGACTTTTTTTCCACTTATGTTTTCATCCTTTTCTTTTTTTAATACCAATAGTGCCCCATATATATATGAACTGAAATTTGGGATGACAACTTAACTTTCCAATCCCGAAACAACTAAATCCCTTAATTTACGTAATTAAATTCCTTAATTTACATAATTAAGTCCCTTAATTTACGCTACCATTTCAGTCCCAAATGTTTGAAAAAACATAGCAGTCCATTGTCAGCCATAATTGCTACTTCTTGCTATGCTTAAACTCTACCCAGTTCTCCTCTCTGATTCTCGATATTCCATCGCCGTTGCCCCCTCCGTGTGCAACCACTGGCCGTCGCCCATACTGCCATCGATATGCAACCTTGGACTCTGATTTGCAACAGACGTACCAAAGGTCCCTCCGTTCTCACTTTGCAACCTTGGAATGTCCCCTCCGTTCTCCAACAAAACCTCCATATGTAACATATGTCCGACACCGTCACCGATCAACTAGTCACCGTCACCACCGTTGATATCGACCCTTCGACGATCTATTTTTCATCGCTGATTCAGTTCAGTCGTGGCATCGTTGCCCTACCGTCATCGATCTGATCTTCCTGTCGCCTTCCTCACGCCTGCTGATCTCACATGCAACCATGGATTTGAGTACAATTGTAGATTCTTAATGAACATTTTGCCAATCCCTATTTTGCTTAATCTCCCTTCTTCGATGCACTAATGTGGTGGAAGATTGATGTAGGAAATCCCTCTTTTTTGGTATAAGATCAGGAAGTCATGAAAACATGTTCTACATATGCCATGTTTTAAACATGGCAACTTACTGGGTTTCCACAAAATACGTGATGTTCATATTTTCATGACTTATTCATGATTTCATGTTCAAGAGTAGAATAGTTGTTTGATTAATTGTGTGGAATTACATTGTGTTCTAAATGGGTCATGTTTTAATTTTAGTCTTATTTTATGGTGATTTCGCATAAATAATCTATAAAAACATAGTTGATTTTGATATATCCACCATGTTTTGAAATAGGTCATGTTCTAATTTTAGTCTTAGTTTTCATGGTGATTTCACATAAATAATCCATAAAAACATGGTCGATTTTGATATATCCACCATGTTTTAACCACCATGTTTTAAAATATGTTTTTCTAGTGAAAAAATGATCTATGAAAAACATGGTCGATTGGACCATCCGCCATATTCTTGAATATATGTTTCATAATTTAAATCGGAGGAACTTGGTTATTACGATTTTTTTAAATTGTGGGATGATTTCTTTTGTAATCATCTCTCGTAATTATTGTAATTGAATCCCATTAAATTAGGAAATGGTTGTATCCCACCAAATTAGAAAATTGTTGAATTCCACTAATTTAGGAAGGCAATTACGTACATATATGGAAATCTTATTAAAAGGGTAAGATAGGTAATTCGTCATCTGGGAGGATGAAAACATAACTGTTCAAAATGACCTGGATGAACACTTACGTGAGATGTGTTCTAAGGATGAATATTTAAAAACTCCTTTGAACATCCAACCCAACAAAGTATAAACTTGAACACTCATCAACTTGAGAGAGCTACAAATATATCAACTATCATCTGAACACCTAGCAACCCACTGAACCCCACAACTATCCGTGGTGAAATTAAAAAATAATGAGAGATGGTGAGAATGACAAAAAATATCATTGCAGTATTTCTTAACTACTGATTTCTAGTTTTTCACTCTGTAAAATATTGATTATTTTCAAGTGGAATTTCTTTTGATGAATTAATATTCCACTATTTCTTATTTTTATTTAATTGTCTAGTTAGTTAAGTAGCTGGTCATATGCTAAACTCTTAGCTTAAACACGCGACTTAAAAGGTTAATCTTGAGTTATACACTAGTTGGTCATATTTCGTTTTATACTAAATCCGTTTTTCTTTCCTCCACGATGTGGGATCTAACAATCTCCTTCATTTAAGATCGCAACATCCTCGTTGGTTGGAATCTTTTTCCCTATCCCTACTAAAATGTTACTTTTACTGATGGGAAAAAAAATTTCCTCATTGTGTTCCATAGTCCATCACTTCCACCTACGAACCAACGTGAGATAAGTACCCGCTTAAACATGTCAAGCTCCTCAAGCTAGTCTCCTGCGGGACCCGTTCAAGCACGAAAAAAACGTCCATTTTCCTTTTTCTCTAGGATCGATGTGGGATCTGGCAATTAATTATGCAACAGTTTCTAAATATACAAATCAACAACAATTATAATATTGTATTATATTTTGTTGCTTGGTCTAGTATGTCTTGTTGAACTAGAGTTAGCAGGGATTAAGAACACCCTACCAAATATTTTTGAAGTCGACATTGGCGAAAATATGAACCTGGGTTGACAGCGACAAGGGAGGATTTAGTAAAATACAAGTACCTATAAAAAAATCATTTTTCCAATTACAAGAAACAAATCTTTTAAATAAATTGTAAGTTGACCGAGTTGATTGGGTGCATATTCCAAGTTCACCATGTTTCTTAGTTTGAGAACTGACATCTATTAACTTACTAACCTTCTAATCTATATTGTATGAGTTTTTGTTATTACTTAAAAAAAAAAATTAAACTTTTTCCCGATAAAAATATACGATGTGTTTTCATTAAATAAAATGTGCAATCAAGTTATTTTCTCAAAATGATTAGCACTTTATATATATACTAGCACAGTAGACCCCTTCTCTCGTGATGTGTGTTAATATATAAGAAATACATAAAAACATGAGCTTTATTAGAGCATCTCCAATCCATGACTTCATATTGGAGATGCCAAACATTTTTTGAAGGCTTACGTGGCATTTTGACATCTTCTATTTGACATCAAAGCCTTCCTTTCCAACCCTTATGCCAAATTCTTTTTATTTGACAACAAGTTATCCCTCTCCAACCCTAATGTCAATCATTATATCAATCAAAATGGTCATTTTTTGAAATTTGGCATGGAAGAAGGTGGTTGTTAACTTTGACAACTTTGTCATTCCCTTCAAATCCACGTAGGAATTGACATCAAAGAAGACTGTTGGGTTAGATTAAATTTTGGTGTCAAATATTACCGTTAACATGTCTACGTAAGATTTGACATCTCCTATTAGAAATACTCTTAGTTGTTAGTGCATTTAGTTTCGGGCAACCTTCGCAACAACTTAGGCCCCAAATGGAATTCCTACCTTGGGAAGGATGGTGCATTTATTTTTCTAAAGTTCACGCGTACTGTACGCGTAGTCAACCCCCACAATACATGAAACACGACGCACCACTCGCAACAAAGCCGGCCATCTCCACCGAGCATCCAAAATCTAAAACGTTATAAAGTACTCCGGTAAATATAGAAACCTTCGCCGTTGGTCTTTATAAAGGTGAAAAACCCTCCCCTGGTCCCACCTTCTTCTCATTGGCCAGCCAAGCAAGCAAGCAAGCAGCCAACATACATATACAGCCAAATAGCCTATAAAAGGCCACAATTTTCTTTCCCTTGTGTTGCGCTGGTTTTAATTTCCTCCATTACAAGGATCTTTCTTTTCTGGGTAGAATTTAACCCAGGATTTAACCCAGGAGGGGTGAGATAGCCGAACCCACATCAAGAACATGAGTTACTACAACCAGCAACAACCCCCCGTTGGCGTCCCCCCTCCCCAAGGTAACTCCTTAATTCATTCTTACATCCTTCCTTAAATTTTTTTTATTATTATTTTAGGTGGAAGTTTGGCTAATGGGTTGATTGGATCTGGTTCGATTATGGGTTTTCAAGCGTTGTTTTGTTGATTTTTGGATTTTTTTTTTTTCGTGGTTTTTGTTTGTGGGTGTAGGTTATCCTCCAGAAGGGTATGCTAAGGATGCTTATCCTCCACCGGGCTACCCTCCACAGGGGTATCCACAGCCAGGCTACCCTCCTCAAGGGTACCCACCTCAGGGAGGGTACCCTCCCCAATATGCCCCTCAGTATGCCCAGCCTCCCCCTCAACAACAGCAAAGCAGCAGCACTGGTATGATGGAAGGCTGGTACGCACCCCCTCCCCCTTCTCTCTCTCTCTCTCTCTCTCTCTCTCTCTGCTTTATGTCTCGGGGTATATTACATGCTCATTCATATATATGTTTTTTTTTAAGTAATGTAATTAAGCGTATGTCAATTAAAAAAACTGAAGATAAATAATGGGTTTAGATCCAACTACCCAAGAACATGTTGATTCATATCTGATTCAGATCAACAGATCTGAGTTGTGTAGCCGAGTCTGCGAGGGGTCAACCCGATCGGGGATTTGGGTCGTTGCGTGGTGGGTCGGCAACTGGTATTGGGTCACTTTCAGAGGCGATGGTGGAAACTGGAAAGAGATGCGCCTCACGGAGTCCCGCGGAACTGTTAAGCGCTTTTTGGGCCGGTTTACGAAATTGCCCTTCGAATAAAGGTGTTTTGGAGGGTATTCCTGTCATATTGTTGTGGTGGGTGGTCCCTATAATCACTCCCTTGACGGGGAATGCAAATTTTTCCACCCACCCTAAAGTGTGGGGTGAACGTTATTCCCATTATATGGACCCCACGCTGAGTCCTACCTAGAATAGTCCATGGACTTTGTCCGGTTTGTGATTTTGGGAGAGGTTTTTTTGGATAATAAATGGGAATAGATAAATTAGCTCAGAATTTCCGTTTGACCCATAAAAAAGATAGATTAGCTCAGCTCCTTATCAGTACGTACTTGATCAAATAACACTAGTAGGTCAAAGTTTAGAACGTGAATATCCAAATGAGTTGATTTTTGTAAATTGGCTAGAAAACCACGTCCTATAAAATGACCGGATCCAATAATTGATTTGGAACTTGGCGTGGGCCGCCACAAAGAACGGGTAATGTTCACTTGCGTTGTGGGTGGATGAACAAATTTATGCTTTGTTTAGTTTGCTATTTGAAAAAAAATTTCCAACTCAAAAAACGCTCATTACTCCTATTTCTGATCATTACTCTCATTTCTATCTCTACTCTCTAATTATTATTCTCATTTCTCTCTCTATCTCTCTCTACTCATTACGGCAAAAATCAAACTCAAAAAATTTCAGAAACCCATCCAAACACAGTCTTGCTCTCTTGAATTTCTGAGCAGCGCACCGGCTTTTGAAGAACAGACAACTTGTCATTCCTGTAATTCGCTTGAATTTTATTATAATTGTGTCGATATTAAATATAGACAGTTGCGGAACAGAAGGGTCCGTCTGAATTGTTAAACAAACCATGTGCTTTGTTCACATCGAGCTGACCAGGTCGCAGCTGTCAATTTGGTGGGTCATTGTTTATTTTGGCCGATTTAGTCAGACCATGTTGCTTTGGCTGTGTGGATAAAACCTGGAAGGCCAATTGAGTCTGCATCTACATTTTAATAAGCAACATTGATTAGATTGTTGTTACAGATTGTGGTAGGAATAGCACTCAAATCGATAGTATTTATTACCTTTCGACAGGGTAGAATGGCCAAAGAAATTCATACGGCCGACCCTTACTGGTTGTGAACTTGTGATACGAAGTCTTAGATTGGTTGGGTTTGAAGTCAAACTTCTTTCTACGCGTTTGACACAGTGAGCCAGTCAGGCACTTTTAGTCATGGTTCACGGGATAAAACCCGTGTTATGCAATACTTGAAGGAGTAGTGTAATTATAGCACACAGACACATTTTACATGTACTATTTGTTTCAGCTTGCTGTATATGCTGATAGACAAGTTCTACGATCATATTCTGATTCAATTTCGGAAACCTGTGCAGTTTGGCTGCTCTGTGCTGTTGCTGCCTACTTGAGGCATGCTTCTAGTCTGCCTAGTATGGTGTGAGCTGGTCAGTTGATTCAACATGCATCCAAGAACCTAGTCCTCTCTTTTGAGCTCTGCAAGCGTTGTTGTCTATTTTACATTTTATTTACGAATTTGACTTTTATCTTGGTAATAGACCATGTAATCTTCTGGGATTTCTTCTTTGGATTAAAAGTATCCGGTTTCATCATAAGCGGATGTGTAAATTGTGGGAGATTTCATTTTTCTTATGTGGATGTTGCATTGGACGGCATCTAGCTTTCCGATTTATGCTTTATTATGTTTTATTCATAACCCTTGATGGCTATATGCGGTTAGCTTTCTGGTCATAGAAAGCTGGAGAAAATAATATTTGCCTATCCCTTGGTACAAAGTTGCCTTTTAAATTAAGAAAAAATCGGTGGACATGGGGCACAGGGCAGTGGTGAATGATTCCTTGTGTTTGGAATTGCCTTTTGCTTCGAGTACGATTTTGCTGTTATTTTTTGGCAAGGAGTTAGAAAGCACTTCGGATGCACATTGGTAGAGTTGTTTCCTCGAGTTGCATTCCGAGTATTGCTCGTAGAAGCAATGGAAACTTTTTCATCAGCGTTACGCCCTATTTCCTTACCAGAAAAGTGCAACGGTTATTCTGAAAATTTCCTTTCGTTCGCCTTCGTGTATTAGGTAAACATCCGTATCTGTTATGAAGTTCAGATTTCATCCCAGCATTACAACCACCTTGCAGTTCTGGTTGTTCGGTTATCTCATCAGTTTAGCAATTTTGACACCCCTCACCGCTGCAGCATTGCCCCAGGCTCAAAGAGGTCTGTCTCACCTCCTTACCTGCTAGGCCTTGGTTTTTCTAACCAACACTGGCTTGCGTATAATCCGAACGTGTCATGACATTTTCTTTTTCGGTGAAGGAAGATATCTTCATTGATGTAACCAAATACGCAGGTGCATGCCAGATACAGTAAGAAACGCATGCCAAGACAAATTTGAGCCAAACGACATGAATCTGCATCACCGGACCATTCACATTCCGTCTACCACATACCACGATTGAAGAAGTCTAAACTGGCTAAAAAAGGACTTGGACCTGGTTCAAAACCATACAATCACAAGATCAGATCCAAAACAAAGATGAAAGAATACGTTGATTGAAAAACAGGAAAGAACATCACTGAACATGTTGATTGAATTTTCAGCCGCCCAGTTGAGAAGCCTCTGGTGGACTGAGAACCGTTCTCCCCAAGTTGGGTTTGTTTTTGAAATTATGAATATGTACGAATCATTTACATAAACTGAAATTAAAGATGACCCCGTGTTACATGAATATTTTTGTTCAACCTCGCGAGGGTATTACTCATTTCGAGTACATTAAGATGATCGGAACCATTAGTCTTCTTCAGAGATTATTTTGAAGGCAACTGTGCAAAATTCAGCTCAATCAAATATCATTTGATCTAAAATTCAATGTTTGTGTCAAGAATTTTGAAGGGAAATAATAAATCCAAAGAATAAGCACGGATATCTGATTGTGGTGGCCCCGTGTTACATGAATATTTTTGTTCAACTTCGCGAGGGTATTACTCATTTCGAGTACATTTAGATGATTGGAACCATTAGTCTTTATAGAGATTATTTTGTAGGCGACTGTGCAAAATTCAGCTCAATTAAATATCGTTTGATCTAAAATTCAATGTTTGTGTCAAGAATTTTGAAGGGAAATAATAAATTCAAAGAATAAGCACGGATATCTGATTGTTGTGGATTTTGCATTGGGCCCCTAACAACTGAATCTAAATAGAATGAATGTTTTTATGAATAATAAAAGTCGAACTCAAAATAAGCATACCCTCGCCAAGAGCAGTGGCGGCTTCACCCTTCGTGAAGGGTGGTCATTTGAACACTCCATTTATTTGAAGACCCTACCAAAAACATTTGAGCAACCGACCCAAAAATCAATCAAATGTATACAACACGAAGTAATAATTTGTATGTGTATATATAGTTGTGATTTCTAGAGGCCGTAGAAATTTCTGAACACTGTGTCATAATTTTTGTAGCCGCAACTCGCTAAGAGTGTACGATCGTGAATAAAATTGTTCTCAAACGCTTAGGTGGCATTCCAGTTTTGCCCCTTAAAAAATAATTACTTATTTACAATTTTCAAGCTTAAAAATAATAGGCTTATTGAAATAAAAAAAATATGCAATATGGATCTTAATTGATAGGTTTCGATGAGATCTATTAAATCTTGCGAAAAAAATTGAAAAATTATTTTCGTAACCCATTATTTTTAATTTTAAGCTTGAAAATAGGTTCTTATTTTTTGGAAATTGACAGCGTAGGTGTTTTGATAATTAATACCTGCCGTCAGTATATTCTTAACGGATATTAATTATTAAAACACGTCCTTAATCATCATTTTTTTATTTTGTAAGTACTTATTTGAGAGAGCGAAACATGACATTACCCAAATGAATCTGCCTCCGAAAACCCATCTCACCAAATACCAAAAATAAACATGTCCCAAAAAATATGTATCTCTTCCTCCCACCGTATGGAGAGAGAAATACGCACCGATACGTACACAATCTTCATATATGCACATACACACAGAGCGCGAGGAGAGAGAGAGAGAGAGAGAGAGAGAGAGAGAGAGAGAGGACAGAGTCTTCAAATTCGTCGATCTTCAATTCAGGCCCCACTCTCTGGTAATTCCTCGCCATGTTTTTGATTGAATTTAGCTCTATCTAAGCCATTTTCAAATCATCTATCTGTTTCTGATTCGTACAAACCAATTCTGCTGTTAATTCGATTTAGTTAGGGTTTCGATTTCTGGCTAATTAGGTTGTATTTACCTGCTGCTTTCTTTTATTGTACCTGTATATATAATCATCGTACGTGGAGTGGTTTAGGAGCGCTATTTAGCTGGATCGTTTTTCTTGTGAAGTGGTCGCGCCGTTAGTAGATTGTCAAAAGCCCTTGTTAAATTCAAAAGCTTTTCATGTGTTTGGTTTATGAGGATATTTGCAGGAAAAAAAGGGACGGAAAGTGAACTTTAGTTTTCGTGTTATGATTGAGTTTTGGAGAAAACAAAATGAATGCACTCAGTTCAGATAATTCTGCAGCTACTTGCATCTTTTCAATTTTGATTGCCGTGTTCAACCGAAGACAAAATGAACTGAATATCGTTTTCTTTTCTCTTTTATACAGTATTTTCTTTCTCAGCTAAAAGACTTACGCGAGGAGCAAAAATTAGTAGTGCTAATCTGAGTTTACGCGATGATTTGCTGTCTAGAAGAGCTTTTCAGGTTTTGAAATCACTTTCCACTGAAGTTAAAACGGACTGAACGAAATCTTGCATTTTTTTTTTTGTTTTCGTAATCCGGGGAAGCGAAGTATTAGGATGCGAACTAAAAATTGTTTCTATATCACCGCTGCGTTCCTAGACTATAGAAACCGGTAGAGTAACTTTGCTTCTTGCAACACTTTAAATATAAGAAAGGTATTAGACAGTCAGAGATTTTGACGCAAAAAAGGCACATATGTCTCACTGATGCTGTGATTGCATTTTGTTGTTCCTTATTGGGTTGTTTTAGGTTATGTTGCTACTAGTGCGCTAGGATTCGTGTTGGCAACTAGCCAACTAGTCCTAGTGGCGTTGGGGTTCAAGGTCCCAAAATATTGCTAAGAATTGTATGAACTTGTTTATCATCCAAACCAACTCATGAGTTGTTAGGAAACCCATATATCAAGCTAATGCTCCTCTTACATGCGAGTTGCGACTCCGTCGCACATATGGAAACTAACACTTACAACAAAACTACTATGGATCTCCAGGAAACAAAGATCTGACATCATGTTAGATTACCAATTGTCCCACAAGCTTAACTTTTTACGAAATTGCACGGACAATATATACCATTCTGATGTGGACAATTGGAACATGCTCTGTGTTTTGGGCTTGATCTTGATTGTGTCGAATTATTTAGACTTTGCTTGGTACGTAGAAGCTTAGTAACCTTGTTACAGTTGTTATATCTTGTTTAGTTATCTTTCTAATCACATGTGCTGAATATAGTGCCCTTGTTTTATTTGTAGGTTCTTCTGAGAGTCTGTGCTATCCTTGATGGGTGCTCCGAAACAAAAATGGACACCAGAAGAAGAAGCAGCTCTAAGAGCTGGCATCGTTAAGCATGGGGCTGGCAAGTGGCGTACAATACTTAAAGATCCAGAATTTAGTGGTGTCTTGTACTTACGTTCAAATGTAGATCTTAAGGTATATCTTAATCTGAACAGCTTCGATTTTTAAGGGTGTGGTTTCTTCATACGAATCAGTTTTTTAGCGAGCCTAGATGAGGGCTGTTTAGATGCCTATATTTTTGTGTACACTGTACCATTATGTTTTCTGATGTGGATTAGGACAAATGGAGAAACATGAGTGTGATGGCAAATGGATGGGGCTCTAGAGAGAAGGCTAGGTCATCCCTTAAAAGAAGGCAACCTGTCTCTAAACAGGATGAGAACTCCGTGGCCCTAAGTACGGTAGTTCAAAGTGATGAAGAAATTGTTGATGTGAAGCCTCTTGCAGTTTCTAGTGGTTCTCCAGAGATTGGTGTTTCAAAGAGATCAATCATAAGGTTATACTTTTTTCTTTTTCTTCTGAGGCAGCATTCTGCTATTTCCATAAAATTGTCATTCATGATGGGTTTTTTTTTTTATTTTATTTTATATGTTTCTATGATCGTTCAGAAACCAGATAAAAAATTGTCAAAATAACTCAAGGCTGTGTTTCGAATTTCAGGAATCAATAAGAAAGAATGGGAATCTCATTATTAGGAATTCCATTTGTCAATGCTATTGAAACATTTGGGTTGGAATCTTGAAGGGAAGATAATAACAACGGAAAGATTGGGGGTCCCCTTTTAACTCTTAACTGGTGCATATTTTCCAATCAATGTAAGAATCCATGGGGGAGTCAGTATCAGATTCTTGCTTCGACTGGGAACGGGATTCCAGTTTGAGTAACTAGTCAAGGATCTATTCCAAACACGGGACTCATGGGGACCTAGTATCTCATCTTTATTCCGCTTAAGATTCCCGATATCAATTGCAATATTGCTCTGCTAGTTAGACCATTGCATAATGAATCCAACAAGTTTGCATTACTGACAGCTGTAAGATGAATTTGGTTCTGGTATTATTTAGCATTTTTGATGCATAGCATCTTGTGTTTGAGTTCTTGCTCTCAATAGTGAACCTATAACATAGAGTCTAAATAGATCACACAAGTACTGGGCCTTCAACATAGAGGAAATGTAAAGGTAATTTTGGTAATCATGATTGATGAATCCAGTGTTACTAACGGTGATCCGTGGAGTTCTACATTGTACGAAAACAAATGACCAGGTTTTATCTTTCTCATGCTAAATGGCGACACAAGTGGTAGTAACCACTCTGTTGAGAGGAAAGGACGAGTTACTGTACTTTAACTTGTAAAGTGCTGCCCATCAAAAAACAAACTTGTTAAGTTCTTGTTTGTATGTTTCAGAGTAGTCTCTTGATATTTGAACTCGTGGATGCTGAGATGTTTCTCATTTCTCCGAAGGCTTGATGGTTCTTAAAGTCACCTTTATGATAATTTCTTGCTGCCTTATTCTATAAAATGGTTGCAAAAATTGATTTGTGATTCTTTCTCGTTTTTATAGGTTGGACAATCTTATCATGGAGGCTATAAGCAACTTAAAGGAGCCTGGTGGTTCTAATAAGACAACAATAGCGACATATATAGAGGTACTTCTACTTTCTATTGGTTGCAAGAATCTTACTTTCTAGTTTTATCCCTTTGGTTTACATACTAACGACTAACCTAATCTGGCCTGCCGATCAAAATAAAAAAAAAAAAACCTAATCTGGCCTCCATAAGTGCAATGCCAACAATGAACAATGAGTTGATGTATGGAGTGTGGACACCTATGGATGACATCACAACTAAAATTTTGAGTGTAGGCTATTTAGTTTGAACAGTTAAGTCCAGAACTCATTTGTTCAAGTAATATATTTCTCATTAATGATGGTCACTATCTAATAGTAGATTTGTAGGAGCTGTAACGCCCCATGCAGACAACTGGTCTAGTACCTTGATTTTGATCCACAAGCCACACCACATGGCTCAAAAGCTTAACCCCAAGGTACTAGTAGTAGCCCACAAGGTTTGTTATGTGTCCAAGATCATCCATGTAGACTTCCGATGTGGGACGGGGTGTTCCAGGAGCAATACTTCAGTGTTGGTTATCAAAAGGATTGTATAATGCAGAAAGCCCTCTTGTATGGTAGGATTACATTTTCAAAGTTCTCCGCTCAGTTATTGTGCACGAATGTTGGAATTTTGACCGAATTTTTGTTCCTCTGGAATGCTTGTGCAAGCCCCAAGATTCTGAATACCGTATCGGCCTAGGTACCGGTTTTTCTACCGGTACGGTACGTACCGGTACCAGTCAAATACCGGTTACCGTTTTGGATTTGGCGCTACTACCATAATATACCATTATATATAGTTATTAACCAAAAAAGTGTCCATATGAACTTTCATTAGACAAAAATAAGCTCAGATTTTCTTAGTTTCCTTTATTTTGCACCATTAGATTTTTATTCACAGTGATCAAAGGCTGTGATTTATTCTGCCATATAGTGGACAGCTGTGAAAGACTCACAATAGAAAAAAATGTTATCAGAACCATTACTCTTAAAGACATAAATGCTGTGATTTATTCTGTTCAACCTCGAGATTCGCAAACCATTACTCTCAAAACCATTTCACTGTCTTCTTTTTGGAGCAACCAAAACCAACCACTATTCTCGTCTTTGAAGAAGAAGATGCTAGAACCAGTTTGAAGAGGGGTGAAGAAGGAGACCATCAAGAAGTGGAGAGGTTGATCGGTGCTCGTGAGATCTTTCACCAGTGGTTGGTTGGAGCTCGTGAGATCTTTTGCTGGAGGTTGGTTGGAGACCAGATTTGCTCCGTCTCTCTATTTCCTTCCAATTTCTTCATTTTTGTTTCATATCTAAGCTTTAAGGTTACCCAGCAAAATTTTGGAGGAAATTCCCGGTAACGTCATCTCGCTGGTATTTCCGGTATTGTCCGGTAAGGCCCAGTATTGGAGCCGGGACCGTATTAGAGGGTTACAATGCCATTTTCCTCTCAAACCGGTACGGAATGATTTTCACAACCCGGGCAAACCCCAATCTTGATGCCAATGGTGTAAAAGGGACAAGTCCACATCTGTGCAAATAAAGAGTTGAGGTTGTCACTCTTATGGGACAAACTTGTTTATCCTTTGAGGAGTATTCATTACGATATGCTGGCAACATATGTTATCGCTACAAAGATGACTAGTCTAAACCTTGATTGCCTTCAAATGTTATTTTCATCTACTTCGACAAATACCTTCATGAATGATTAAATCCTGTTATGACACCTTCCATTACCAGAGAGCCGCAGACACATCTGTTTCCATAGATTATAGTATAATAGGTTGCCAGGATGAGTGTAATATTTTTGAACAGAGAAAGACGATGGACTAGTTGCTTCCATTCAATAGGTCAATTCTGTGATCCTTGACTGCTAAAGGAGATGACCATCAAGCCACCCAAATCACAGATTGGCCATCCCCTCAATTGCTGAAAGAGGAAAAAATGAAGTGTCTTTAAGCAGAAATGAGGGACAAAGGTTGAATAAGGCTGTATATCATTTTACAATCACCTCAAGTACGGAAAAATTTACCTGATTAACGACTACCCTATTAATTGTCGTATTGTCTCAAGTGCATTAATTGGGTTCTTCAAATGTCTCTTGTAAAAGGTATGGATGCCGTCATGATACGGTTAATTCACCTTATCATTACAACAATAACATTTAATAGCTGTCAACCTATGTCTGAGCCATATTTTTGACTTTATCGTTATAATAGTAACATTTATTAGCTGTCAACCTGTGTGTGTATACTGGTATGATAGTACACTTAGATATTGATGGTAGCATGACTCTTGAAAATAGAAGGAAATAATATAGAAATTGTTGGTGGCGGCACATATTTTTTTCCGAAGAAATTTATCTTTGGTAGGATGAAATAAATGTAATCATGACTAAAGACTTGGCCCCACGAGTTAACGTTGTCCTATTTGTTAACCCTTCTAGTTTGAATCTTATAGAAGCTACAATTGGCGGCCTGTCGGTTAGTTGAATTGTTCAAATGCTTTGGATAGAAAGAAAAAATCCTTCCTAGGAGTTTGATTCACCTCATTGAGATCAAGGCTCTCTCCAAGCTGGCCTTTTTCCATTGTGAGCAGCCCGTGTAGCAATCTTGACTCTCCAGTCCTTGATGATGGTTGATCTATAATTCGACGGCGAGGGGAAATTCCTGTTGGTTGGTGTTGCTTGTGCAGGAATGAAGTAGAAAGAGTCAAAACCAACTTCGTCGGTAACATGTTACATGATATGGTAGTGTAAGTATGAGTGGATGAGGCCCAGCCGCCCAGGTCAGATTAGGAAATGGTTAGTCCTCGGGAGGGTAATAGGAGTGCTTAAGAGGCTTCTCTGTCAGTTTTGATGTGGTGCTCTGCGTGGGAGAGAAATAGGATTTTTGAAATGGTGTAGTGTCCCCTTCATTGCTAGAAAGGAACTTCTGTGGTATTTTTTGGTTTATAGAGCTTTTCGTTTTCCCCATGTCCCTTTCTGGACCTCTTTGGTGATTTCCCTGTAGAATGCAGGAGGATCGTAGGGCTTCAGATTGTTTATGTACTCAGTATTGCTTATGTATGCAGTACGAATAGGGTTGTGCGTGTGCCCTATTTTTGGATGTAGTTTAATTGTATACTAAACAATATAATAGCATGTTTTGACCTTCACTTATGTCTATTGCCTTCTTTTGGAGGTATGATGTTATGCTTTTTTGCTTTGTACTTGTAGGAACAATACTGGGCACCTCCAAACTTTAATCGCTTATTGTCTTCCAAATTGAAGTTTCTGACTTCTAATGGGAAGTTGATGAAGGTAATGGCATGGAGCCTACTTGAGTACTATGTTTTCGGAATTTATTGGCGAATGCTGCTAATGTTACCTGGATGCAAGGAAAGCTAATTGAGCCAATATATACGCAGTTAAGCTATTTTGACTAATGAAGTACTTATAGAATGCTGACTTAGAATGCCAATCTACAGATCTAGATTGGATGAAGAAAAATTCAATTGTATCAAGTATGAATCATTTTTCCAGCTTTTGCATTTCAAAGTAACAATGAGGGGGCATTTTAAAAGTATCAATGACAGTAAATGTCATTAGTTGAGATATTCTGTCCAACATAGATGGCCTTAGGGGGCTGAGGAGTGTTCGGCTTTTTTTGTTTTGTTTTTTTATTTTTTCCCCTCCTTGCACAGACGAAACGAAAGTACAGGATAGCACCACCACCTTCGTCATTATCAGATAAAAGAAGAAACCCACCCGTATCACTCATGGAGGGAAGGCAGCGGGCTTCTCCAAGGATGGACAAGGATGACATGAATATCCTAACTAAAAGCCAGATTGATGTAGAATTGGCTAAGATGAGGAGTATGACTCCTCAAGAGGCTGCCGCAGCTGCTGCTCAAGCAGTTGCGGAGGCAGAAGCTGCTATAGCAGAAGCTGAAGAGGCAGCAAGGGAGGCAGAAGCAGCGGAAGCTGATGCAGAAGCAGCTCAAGCTTTTGCAGAAGCAGCAATGAAGACACTCAAAGGAAGAAACACGCCAGCAATGGTAAAGTCTGTCTAACTGATTCTCACTTTTATTGGTCATTTTGTATTTCAGTCAGTTGAGCTGCTTGATAAGCTCAGTTGAGGGTTTTAGTTGCATCAGGTAACGTCTGATGACTCTGATAACATCATTATCTCACCTTTTTCGTACATACCTATTGTTCATGATGTTGTGTGTATTTCGGACGTAAACCCATATGTTATATACTTGTATACATCCTCAGTTTCTTAATATTCTTCAGGTATGTTGTATGTGGCCAGATGTTCCTTGTTGATACCATGTATTGGTTCCTTGAAAAATTGGAAACACAGTTAATTATTCGGATGAAAAGACTAAAATATTTGTGCGCTGACATAGTCGGATTGACTTGACCAAACTTTTATACGAGACTTGCAGATTGAATGTGACAGCGAGGAGCCGAGGACTGTATTAGCATTTTCGATGTAGGATCTTTGAATGTTTCACACATATATGACCCGCTTCCCTTATCCATCTTTTAGTAGGTGGCTCCCTGGTTGCTCTTGGTTTTGTTCATCCTACCCTATTCTGAGAGGATACATACATTCTTCTGGCATCCGTATGAAATTTGCTCATGCCTCCATTTTATCTGCTTTTGGTTTATAAATGTCTTTCCAAAATGTGCAGATGGTCCGTGCTTGAAGGAAATTCATGAAAGAGACTATGCGGATCTACGAAGCACTGTTGTTTGCATCTAATACCAAATAGATATATGTATGTAGTTTGTTTGCCAACCTCATCTGTAGTTGTGAATATGGTAGCTTTTGTCGGCTGGTGGAGTGCATTGGCCTTTTACTTTTGACCACTTGTCAGTCTGTAGATTTCTTCAAAATCTCCTCTAAGTTATGCTTGGAAACTTTTGCATGTATCTAAGGAATATCTGTTTCTGGGATGTTGATTTGTTGCTATTCTTTTTGGGAATTCCAGGAATGCCCCTAATAGAGAGAACTAGGAAATTCAGAGAAAAGTCGAAGTTGGATTCAAGTGGGATGTTTTTATTTTGAGATAGAAGTGAATAAACTGATGTGAAATGAATAATGTCGTCCATCCGGCATCGGGTTTTGAAAGCATTTGTTTCATACTTGTCGTTTATCAATCGGATTGACTTCGATGTAACAGTTTCTTTATTATCCCATTGGTGTTTTCCTCTCCAATTTTGCTTACAAGGGTGGAACGAGATATGAACCTGAACCTTACATTTTCCACTTTCCAAAAAAAAAAAATTCTCACTTTGGGGACTTGGCTGCGTGTATTGCATTTACCGCCCTCTACGTTTAGGAATTTGGCACTTAGGTACCTCCCGCTTTGTTATTTCCCCGTGGAATCTGTATTATTTTGATATCTTTTGAACCAAGTTAACCAAATGAGAAGACAAACAACAAAAATACTCGGTAGCTCAAAAATGGCAGAACTTAATTCTTTTAGCCTTCGGGTACTCCACAAACTAAGTTCAATTTGTCTAATCCTTTTAGTTTTAGGTGCTCGAAAAATCAAGTCCTACTATTTCTTTATCTAATAGTTTAAGCCCCAAGAGGTTTTGAAACTAAGCCGATTTAGAGTGAATGTTATTAACGCTTATTGTTGAAATCAAATCAACCGAAAAGAGATTCAAAATCGAATGAATAATGGAAAAGTGGAGTAGGTTGGAGAAATAGAGAAGCTAAAAACCAAAGTAATATACAGGGCATTGTAGCATAAGAGAAATAAAGAAGCTAAATTAATATACATGATATTATTACATAAACAAAATAGCGTAACACAACGTTCATTTAAAGTGTCTCCTGTCTCTGTCTGATACTCAAAACAATGCACAGGATGATTATTATTTTTATTTCAAAAACTGCACGCTTTCCACCGGAGCCAAACAATGTGGGACGGAGGGAGTAGCATAGGAAATATGAACACGGTTCTGGCAGGGTGGAAATGTTATTTTAGAAGACTTTGATAGAAGCACGCAATCAAAACGTGGTTCAGGGTGTGAAGTGCAATTTCTCATATTTCAAATTAATACGGAGCACGTAATTTTTCCCTAATTTTTATTTTATTTCCTGTATTATAGAGTTGGGGGCCGGCTATTCGCAGCCACAAATTTTCTCCCATAGCCCATTATATTTCGGTAAGTGGTTGTTGAAAATCATAAATAACATTTCGGTAAATAGTTGTTGAAAATAAGATTATATTTCGGTAACTACATGTCGAAAATATATTCAATTTTCGGTAGACAATTGCCAAACATGCATTTTCGGTAAATAGCTGTTGAAAAAAATATCATATTTCGGTAATTGAATGCTGAAAATGTATCTCAATTTCGGTAACTAACTGTCGAGTCTAATTGAAAATTTTTAATGGGGTATAGGAGAAAATTTGTGGCTGCGAATAGCGCCGCCCTAGAGTTGGCAGATGCGAGAGAGAGACTTGATTGACCCTTCACTTTCCCGCAATCGTCACAACCATTCTCTCTCTCCTATCGTCTGCTGCTCATCCTCGTTGTTTCTCGCTCCTGCGACGTTCGATTTTCTCTCAGGTGACTTCTTCTGCTCTATATTTCCGCCGGTTTCGTATATAATAAGCCTAGCAGGCATAGATAGTTAGATACACACACACAGATATGTATAGCACATAGCACCTGAATCTGTTCCTTCCGTAACTAATTCAACTTTCTGGATATGTTAATTTTTCTGATTGGTAATCTGCGAGTACATAATTGAAGTAATTCATCCCTAGTGTAACCTATAAGCTCCGAGTTCATAATTGAAGTAATTCATCCCTAGTGTAACCTATAAGCTCCGCTCAGTCATTGGGCGTGGAAAATGTACCGAGGGAAAAGTGAAGTAAAGGAAAACGAAAGTTATTTTTGTGTGCGTTCTGTTGACAAAGAATTTTTCTGGAAAACTAGAATTCCTTCTTTTGTAGCCGGATTTATTTTGCAGGGAAGTGTTTTTCAGTGGGAGAGTTGAAGTTGCGGGTGCCACAACGTTTTTGGTAAAAGTTGATTTTTCCATTTTTCCCCATCCTTTCAGTACAACTGAACGGGGCCATATTGTTGATTTCTGGAACCTCTCAACTTAGGTTAGATGGGCTCATTTTGTGAAACTACAGGGACTACTACGAAAATTTGCCCTGAAAGAAATGCACTAATTGAAATGCCATAAAGAAAGTAATCTACAAATTATACGGCCAGAAATCTAATCTGAATGGCCCGGTGCATATTGCTCAGACAAACGAACCATTGGAAAATCGTTTTTCCTTGGGAGAGATTGGCTAACCTGTTTGAGTCATATGTACTCGTATATTACTGTATGTGGTAAAACTTATTGTAGAATGTTCTCTTAGTATTGAAAAGCATATGAGGTAAGATATAATAGTGAAGTTAGTTGAATATTACTGTACTTGGTAAAACTTATTGTAGAATGTTCTCTTAGTATTGCAAAGCATTTGAGGTAAGATATAATAGTGAAGTTAGTCGTATATTACTGTATGTGGTAAAACTTATTGTAGAATGTTCTCTTAGTATTGAAAAGCATATGAGGTAAGATATAATAGTGAAGTTAGTTGAATATGTAATTATTGGTTGTAGATTTTTTTTTGTCCGTGTAGGTTTTCCTAGAGTTAAATGAATATCTGACTAGTGCCATTTTCTCTCAGATGGATGAGCAGTTGAATGATAAAGAATCCTTGCTTGCTCGCATCCAACAAGTAGAGCACGGTTTGTAGAGTTTTTGTTCTAGTTTAGAGTTTTCTTTTGCCAGTAAGCGACTTAATTTAGAGTTTGCTATGCTTGATTGCTTGCAACCGTGAATCTTTTTTTTCTTTTAAAACATGTTTGACTTTCATACCCTCCCAACATGCTGGTATGAATATTAACCAGACGGCAGACATGATACCTGCTCATTCGTTTGACATCTAATGTGAGCGTTATATCAGGCAACAACGCACCTTAGCACGTATTTGGGAAATTGTACTTTTATGCTGCCTTAGCCATATGTCACCATTCAACGTGCTTAATTCATGTTTTGAAAATTAACATCTTTAAAGAAGTAAAAGCCTTGGCTTGAGTTGCTCACCTAGATTTTTTTTGTTTTCTTGTGCAGTACTATATACCTTTAGTTACACCATATGCAATTGTTTCTACCTAAAGACATTGACACGACCTTTTTTTCCCCTCGGAGCCAAACTTGTCACTTCCTCTTCTGCCTGGTAGAGTAGATTGAGTCTGTGACCGGATGTGCTGCATTGCATGAGATGTTTTCTAACTTTTTGAGCACATGTGCCAAGCAAAAAAAAACTTATTGAGCACATGCTGCCCAGGAATCTCGAAACTGTTAATTTCACTTGCCTCTCTAAGATGCCGTTGTGTATAGGTATTATATTATCTAACTGGTTTTAGTGTGATGTACCTATACCATTTGTAGAGCGTGATGAGTTACGTAAAGACATTGAACAAATGTGTATTCAGCAAGCTGGACCTAGCTACCTCGCTGTGGCTACTCGAATGCACTTTCAGAGGTATCTGATGGGCAATGTTTTGACATTAACGTATTTTTTTGTCCAAGTGTGGGCGGCAAAATATTTACAAATTTCCAATTAGGTCACTTTGAATTGAATTTGATTCGCCAATTAGGACAGCTGGCTTGGAGCAGGAGATTGAGAACTTGAAAAAGAAGCTAGCTACTTGCATTAGAGCAAGATCAGATCTTCAAGAGGAGCTTTCGGAAGCTTACCATGTCAAAGTGAGGGCCCCTTGTTCTTGGTAATTTATTCATTATTATAAGCACTTGCATAGTCCTACTGCCAACAATCCTACATGTTTCTTCTTTGTCTGCAGAGCCAGTTGGCTGATTTACATGCTGCAGAGGTCTCAAAGGTCGGTTTCTCTCTCTCTCTCTCTCTCTCTCTCTCTCTCTCTCTCTCTCTCTCTCAGCACATGCAATCATGCTACGGGTATTTTTCATGGCTGCATTAAACCCCACAAAACTTAGAAGTAGGCTGAGTTAAGCAAGTCAACCCTCAGAGAAATCTGAAAAGTTGCATGGTCCTCTGCTGATTGTGATTAATATGTTAAAGTGACTCGGACAACCCATTCATTTGATTTCAATAATTTTAGGTGGTATGTAGTTTTTGTTTTGCGATTGAAATGTGTTATTTAACGTAGATTAGCCTGCCTCACAACCACTAATTTATTGTCACACGGTCTTAGATGGCGAGAAAGGGCTGCTAGCCTACTGTTGCCACCCCGGCCTACCAGATCATCTTTATGCACCGTTTCTTTTGTTTTCCCCGTAGTATTAAGTTTTTGGGCAAAGAATGCCTACTTGATATTTTCTTCCAGATTGCAAACTGATTGAAGTGACGGAGCACCATAGAAAACTTATTTTCCACATGTTGGAGGGTTTCCTTGTGCCATAATATTCGGAGAAGGTCCCGTTTCTGGTCTTTGTTTTGCAAGAAAGCTAAAGAAATCACACTGACTGAAGGGGCAAAAAATGTAGCAATTGTATTACCCACCTTTTTGTGTGGTTTATTTTTCCCATTGTTTCCAAGAAGGTTCCCTTACTGGTGTTGTTTTAAATTGATCGAATTATAATTCCATTGCTTTCAGTAGGTTAAAGAGAGGCGTTCCTAAGGATGTTTTGTCCGCGTAGTTTGGTGATCGTGTTTCTTGTTATCTAATTTCATTAATCCTTTCCTTTTCAGAATATGGAAGCGGAGAAGCAGGTTAAATTTTTCCATGGTTGTGTTGCTGCTGCATTTGCTGAACGAGATCATTCAATAATGGAGGTTATGCTGGCTTCTCATTTTTGGGTGTTCTGAGTTTTCTATGTTCTGCTTGGTGCACGGGAGAAGGTTGGGGTTCTATTCATATAGAGAAAAATCAAAGGAAGCAACCCCTTCGATCTTGTAGGCTCATTAAACTTGGAAACATAATTGCAATGACAATCCACTTGTGAAAACGGCAGAACTATTTGCAATCCACCACTGGTTAACAGCACCTTAGGTCTTCCAGCACATCTGCATGGATTAGGACTCAACTCAAATTCGTCAGGGACGACCGTGAATAGTACCTTTCACCTTGTGAGTGATGCTACATTGGTACTCATACATAGGGATTAGATCTAATCCACTTTAACCCGGAATTCCATGGTTTAACTAAAAGCAGAAGGCGTCAGGTATAAGGAATAAGACTTCGAAGTTCAAACTTCCTCTTGCCAAAAAAAAATAATAATTTCACTTGACTGGTTGTTGGGTTGGGCATAGTTTTGCGGTAGTGGCTTTTTGTTTGACTTTCTTATGTACATGATTGTCCAGCTTGATATAATTCTTCACGACATTTGTAAAATACTGTCAAAGATAACCTCGGCAATCGGCATCTAGGAGAACAGAGGCTAGTGTTCGCTCTTGCATGAAATTCTGGGTAAGGTGATCAAAAGGGGATGTCATTTTGACTCCATTCCGAGGCTCCTAATTTGTAAAGATTTCGAACCTAGTTGTTGGGGTTTGTAACTCAAACCTCAAAATGTCTCCTGCTCTGCTAGTACCCCACCCCATGCCAATCTACATAATGTCTCCGCAAAAGAGCAAGGCAATTCAATTCCCCTCCTTCCCATATCCAATCTACCATCATTACGTAAATCCATTTGTGAATAAAGTTTCTTGTAAGCATTTGCTAACAAGTTGAAATAGAAACTACATCCAACCCTTTTCCTTGAATCTTCATTAGACTAGTTCTATCCATTAAACAACCTCAATCAACTCGGTCCAGTCATAAATATTGGCATTGTTTACATTCCACATCGACCTTTCCTCTAGAGACCATTTTAGTATATTCCCGTGATTCAACATGTAAATTCCAAAACAATTTCCAGGTCTAGTGGGTCGTCATTGGAGATAAAGTCAGTAGAAATACTTCAAACAAAAAACTTGGTACTTTTCTCTTTGTCAAGAGAGGTGCTATGTGATGTTCGGGGGTACAAGGGAGAGAAAGGAACATATTTTGCAGTAGTCAGGCCTAGCTAGGTTCTAAAGCACTTAATCCCCTACATTGCGACCTGTGAGACATGCATTAGTTCCTTGCTGTTAACCTGTGGAAGTATCATAAATGTTAGGTGATTTTTGTTGGTCGAGAATTTTAAGGTTATGTTGTTTTCTTGGTGTAGACTGTTATTGGGCACAGAGCTGTATTCTTTTCTGTTTTCAGTGTATGAGTCCTCTATTCGTTGCTTGCATTTGTATTTTGCGTGGCGAAGCTATTATGCATGATAGTGCAAGGTTGAGTTTAAGGCTGAGGCTTTACCTGCAAAGCCATAAAGTTGCATTGCGCCTGGTGCCCAGATGTTGGTATGACCAATTATGGCTATGGCCTTTTACTAATTGGTTAATTGAAGAGGAGGGGCTAAGTAAATAAGCGAAATTCGTGACTTCAGTGCATCTTGCTTATTGAGTTCATTTTTGGATTGCCTGATCCAAACGTGGGTCTTTTTCTGAAGATGCTGTATTGCTGGTAACAGGCCGAGAAAGCTAAGGAGAAAGAGGAAGCCATGTCGCTGGAATTGAACAATTTCCGGAGGAGGTACTTGCTTAATTGATTGGTGTGAATTTAGTATCATCTGTTGAAAACTGCGAATAAAGAAGCCTTTTACAAGATTAAAGAAAAAGTGTAGTGTGTAGAGGACATTGTACATAAGATTAAAGAAAAAGCGTAGTGTGTAGAGGACATTGTGGACGTATCTTTTTTGAGGAAATTGCAATTTTCCTAGTAAGTGGAACCCACAATAATGTTTTGAACTTTATTATTGTGCCCTGGAATGATGGATTATACTGCTATTTGATTATTGGTGTATATTGGATTGGTGAGACAGGATGGAAGAGCTTACCTCTGATTTTCTTGAAGAAAAGAAACTCACTGCTGCACTGCAGATTGATCTAGAGGAGAAGAACAAGCAAAATGAGACATCTAAGAAGGTATGTAACTATGTATTTTGTGCTCTCCTCTCCATGAGTCATAAGGAGCATAGTTGTTGAATCTTAGATTCTTAGTATTCATGTTTGGATTCTTATCGTAAGAATCTTCACTAGTTCTTCCGGAAATATACAAATATAGTAATAGAAAAGATGAAAAATATGTAATAAGGTGGAATAGATGAACAGATTCCGGACCAAGAAAACAAAAGTACCGCACAGTTGCAAAAAAAATGGCATAAGTCCGTAGGTCACGATAATGAGTATCTTTCATTCGTTCGACCTCTACTTTCTATTTGAGATTGCCTCTTCTGCACAGGCTTCTCTAATTCACCCCTCTACTTCATCACTTAGTACTGATTCTTTTCCTCAAGGAGTTTCTGATGGACCTTTTCTATTACTTTACTTTCAAAGTGAAGGGAGAAGCTACACTAATAATATAATGTCAGTTTTGATTCTTTCATGGTATTCATAATTTTTGGTGAGCCTTTTGGATTGTTAATCACAAGACAGGTAGATAACCGATATGAATCGGGTCTGTTTTTTATTGCGTCTGATAAGGAATGAATCAAGCCAATTGTAACCAATTAGATCCGTTTGGGGAGCTAACCCAGCTTGGTAGTCAGTTTACCTTTGTGATTGAACTTAAATGAGCTTAATGTAGCTAATGTCGAAGCGGCTTATCAGCTGCTTAATTCATTTGTAGCCCCAGTTATAGTAATTGATTTAGTCTTGTGTGTGTGTGCGCGCGCGCTCGCTCACGCGTTCCTGCTATCTTGTAATAATCCTGACATTTGATGAATATAATCTCCGTTATTACAGGTTATTGATAGATTTTACGTGATCAGACAGCAATGCCTAAATGGATTTTGTGAGGATGGAAGATGGGAAGATAAATGTGAGTGCCTTCTGCAAGATTCTCCAGAAATGTGGGACTTCAATGATCGAGGGGAAACTTCCACTTCTAAATACATTGTAAGTTCTGATAACCTGTTGTAACTTCAGTATGTTTCAGTATTAGTTGTCAATGATGACCATTTATTCCAGTATTCTTGAGATAGTGGTTGGTGACCGATGTGTTGACTTGTTGATATCATGTTTAATGAAAATGATCTGCTAGTCTTAGAGTTAGTGATACAATTAAATGAAAATGATCTGCTAGTCTTAGAGTTAGTGATACAATTCTCATGGAACTTCATCAAACTTAGCTTCCTTCCCTTCGAATGTGGCAAATCGAGGCTGTATAGTATGCCCTGGATTAATACTAATTTTTAAAGCTTTCTTTATGCATTATTACTTGATTAACTTTTCATTCAGACAGAGTGCTCTGGAAGGAGAAGTGGAGACATTGAAACGATCTATGGCTAATCTTCGAAACAAGCTAAGTGTGGTATGGAAATCTAGCTTCTCCACCATATTGTTTTGATCAATGGAGCAAATTAAGTTTCTATTGTTACTTGGCGCAGTTAAGCGCCAATTAGGTTGCGGATTTCTTATCCATTTATTCCACCATAATGCAAGTTCAGGGTAGTTAGGTTGAATATAAGTAGTAGAATTATTTATATATATATATATATATTTTTTTTTAGGCCTCCATTTAGGCGGCCGCCAAGCCCTCCAAGAGGCAGTCCACCTCCCTGGGCGCCAAATCAAACGACTTGGAGGGCACCTCCAAGCGCCTAGGCGGGGCCTAACGCCATTTAAACAGAGCTATTGTTAGGTTGATTTCTTTCATTTCAATTAGGGATGGAAATTGGAATCATTTAAAGTACGTGACTTGGAACAACTATGAGATGCAAACCAGATGTTCTTGGATTAATTCAGATTGTATTATCTTGGATGCAGACTCTTTCAGAAGAATTGGTCAAGAAGCAGATAGCGGGGTTGCTTCATTACCATTCGGAGCACAAGGCCCACATCATGAATATTCTAGATGAGGGATATACCCAACTCAAATCGACTGTCCATGTGTTGGAAGAAAAGATCAGTCAACTCAACACAAGCAGAAAACAAAGTTGGACATCTCCTCAGAGAGATGTAGTACTTGATGAAAATGACTGTCGAGATGTGCATATAAACACAGTTGATGGTCCCTACTCTATCAACAAGGTACACATGTTGTATACTTGCTTTTGCAATTACCTTTGTGCGAGTGTTCTTGCATGGGAGTGTGAAGGGAGAGTGAGAGAATTACTGAGTTGAAGGTGGACTGGAGTCAATTTCAATATTGATTTGAGTTTTTGTATGTTGTAGGGGAATGATCCTGAATTACGAAAATCTGTGGCTATTGCTTGTGGTCGTGATGCCTCTGGAGCCTTTGCGCAGGCATTACACGAGAAGGTGGTGTTGATATTCTCATGTCATTCTGTTTGGCTTCTGTGGTCTTTCTTTCTTCTTTTTTTTTTTTTCCTTTTCCTGTACACCTTTTTCATCTCTCTTTCCTTTATGCTGTGTGCATTTTTTTCTGCTATAACTGTGTTTAATTTTTGGCTTATTACTTAACTCTTAAGCCTTCTTCAGGTTGCAGCTTTGTTGCTTCTGTCACAGCAGGAAGAAAGACATTTACTGGAGAGAAATGTAAATGCATCTCTTCAGAAAAAAGTGGAGGAGCTTCAGAGAAACTTACTACAAGTAATGTTTGAAACAATCTTAGAATATCTCAACTCTCCATTCATTGCTTATTTGCTGTGAATTGTTACAAACCTTGAAAATTGTATAATTAATGATTACTTGAAACGGTCATAAGGTTTAAGATTGAACTTTTTTTCTTTGGACGAAATATAGGAAGGGGTCCTTCAAATTTGTGTTGCAATATCCTTCATTGTCAATATCCTGCAGTGGAACCTCTTTTTTTTTTTTTTTTCAAGTCCAGTCAACTTTCGGAGAAACACCTTCCATTTACGGCCAAAAGCATTGTGAGAATACAATTTCAGTGCCAGAAATCACGGAAGATTTATACAGAATTAGCAAACAATGCTCTTTTAACATCTACTTCTGAATGCCATACATGAATGCAAAGTCAAGAAATTAGCACGGACTAGAGGCGATCCCTTCGAGTGATAAATTTGTCAAGAGAGGAAGTTCCCCGATGATTTTACATGCACATGAATACTAGTTGTGAAAGCCCCTTTTTATGCATTGTACAGTCCATCGTGAGATGTGAACATTTCTGGACTGAGAAGTGTTTTCTGTCGTAGGTGATGAACGAAAAGGTTAAAGCTCTTATGGAGCTGGCACAACTGAAGCAGAATTACCAACGTTTACAAGAGTATGACTCTTTTTCATTTACTTTGTTTGAGACTTCGATTGTTGTTATTAGGTTATGCTAATTTTCTATTTGCTTTCTTGAGTGTGTTTCTTTCTTTTCTTTTTTGGATACTGTTTTAGCTGGATCAAGACTAATAAGTTTCCACTCGAATGAGATTGGAATGCACTTAATAACTGGTGAAGCAGGTGAAATCATCAAACCAATAAGATTCGACTAGACTTGGGGGTGGGTTTGGGTCAGTTGTCGCCATCTATACTTTGTGGTAGTTACACTGAGAAGGCAATTATGAAGATATCCAAAAGCAGGCTTTACGCGAACAGCTGTATAGATTGGGCCCCTTCTCTGTTTTACTGATGATAGGATAAACCAATTGTATATGATTTCAAAGCATCACAAGTTTTGGTGTGTGTTCTCTATGGAAGATTTGGTCCATGTCCCGCTTTTATCGGGATGTGATGCCTTCACGTGACCACTTGTAGCACTTGCCTGTGGTGAGCTTCACCGTAAACAGCCTGGGCCTTATTCTTCTTGCCTTCATCTCTTGAGATTTGTATATCTCCGAAACTGAAGCTCCTGCAGCACATGTTTCACACGTCTAATCTGTGCATCCTTCATAAGCGTAAATCACCTTTTCACAAGTAAATGTTCAAAACTGCAAGGAAAAAGGAAAACAGAGAGCCTAACACCTGCTTTTGACTAGCAATGCATAACACCGTTTCCACGTGACTTTGATCTCTGCACTTCCTCATAATCCAAACTTGGATTTCTTGCCCCTCTTTAGAATTTCCACTTCTTATCTACCCATTTTTATCAAGATAAAATATTATTGACCTACTTTTGCCACATTTATGCAGGAAAATTAATCTTGAGATGAAACAAGGAAAAGTTTTGGCTGAAGGTGGTGAGAACAGAATTCAGGAAAGAGTTGGAAGCTTGAAAAACTTGCTGAAGAGAACCTATCTAAAACGCTGGGTTGGCACGTTAGATTCTCCTGGAAATGAAGCTGAAGCTAACTTGAATTATGAAGGGAATCTTGGCAATAAGGGGTCTAACTACAGAATGGATGTTGCTAGGTTTGTGCAAGAATTTATAATGCTTTCTTCATGTGATGTGCATGTACCAGTGGTTACGGGTCATTAGTATCCCCAGCTCCCCTTAAACTGTCAGATGAAAACACATCCTCCTTGAAAGTTTGGTATGTATTTTTCCCTTTCCTTTTAACATTATTTAATTTATTTGAAATAATTTTGCAGGATGAAGATTGAAAATGCAACCCTAAAGGAGAGCTTGGAAAGTATGGAGCATCTGACATCTGCTATTTGTAGGCTTCGTCTCTCACTCTTGAAGGTAATCGTATTGCAGTCGCATCAAAGAGAATTTAACATCCCTGAAATGGAGTTTCTCAAAATTTCTGGTTATTATGGGCATTGTGGGTGATGTCAGTTAACATGTTTTCATGGTATTCGATATGGAGAATCTCTCTTTGTTTTATCCTCATGAGGGACCCGTTTGTTTCCATGGAGCTTTTCTGGTCAGGATTAAATATGAAGTGTATGAGATCTAAAAAATGCAGGATTACTCATCCTGTGGTATTATATGTACAAACAGGGCCTAGATGTTTACCTTGCACTTTGCTTGCCTTCAAATTGCTAGTTTATGGTGTTTCAAAATATGTTGGTTTAAAGTCCGTTTCAAGCTTTTGCCTTTCCCTTGTTGCTGAATGTTTCATTTGTCGTAAATTTATTTCATAGGTTAAAGAAACATATGAAGATTCAGTTAGTGGCGCGTCAGAAGCTCTTAACAGTATAGTTACCGAGGCAAAACTCGTTAAGACTGCCCTTGGCAGCTCCCTTCCGGTGAGTTGGTCAGCTGAGGCAGATGCCAGACCATTTGATCAAAGTTATGACCAGGAGACAGCCGTTGACGGTAACAGGGACTCTAGTAGTGAGAAGGCGGATTTTGTTTCTGCAGCGGGATTCGAGATGGTGGAAACCCTAATTCTTGCAGCTGAGATATTGGAGGACCACATAATTATGAGAGGTTCCAGAGATGGAAGTTGATTGGGAGCAATCTGCTTGGTCATGATTACAATCGAAGATGTAAATTTCACTTCAAGCTGTTCTCAACTTTCCATGTGCATTGTCTTGAAGGAAGGTTGGTGAAAAATTATTACAGTAGTTTGGATCTAGTCTCTGTTTATAATTATTCTTTGGATGGCCATCGGCTAAAGTGGATGTTGTATATCAATGTCATGTGAAAATGTAGGTGCTGCTTATAGATTGTACAGTGCTAATGCGATTGGTAAATATCAAAGTGGATTCATTGCTGATTGAAGTACTGTAGTTGTATCCAGTGGTGTTTGTGAAGTTTACAGAGTATGTGTTTGAAGAAGTTGAACTGAGTTTGAAGCAACAAAACAATCCCCGTTCATTTAGAGTAATTGTAGAGCGAGCCGTTATGCAACTCAGAATATCCATATTACAACCAGAGACAACAATAAATCTCATCTCACAACGGTGCACAGAAGAAGTTTATTGTACAACGCTGCAACAACAGTATTGTAAAATGCAGAGAGAGAGAGAGAGAGAGAGAGAGAGAGAGAGAGAGAGAGATATTCAGCTGCAAGTTCCATGGACAGGCCATCGTCAAGCTGGCTGTAATAGTCTTTTGAAGAAGAGTTGAATGTGGTGACGGTTAAAGTGGTGGAGTGCAAGAAAAATGAGATGAGAAAAAATAATTAGAATTTTCAAATTGTTCAATTTTTTTCTTATACAAATTTTATTCTATTTATGTACAGGCTAATTTTTTAAGTGAATTACATTATCAATCTACAAAATGAACGATTTTAATTATTATTTTGGGTCAGGAAAGGGCCCCAGGCCCAAAACTGGACCAACCAACAACCGCATCAAAATTTCAGCAAAAAATGCTAGTAGTAGTAAACAGTATACATTTTTTAATTTAGTTACATCTTTTTCAAACACTTTAACAATACTGGAATATCTATTTTACACATCCTCTATTAAAATATTGTTTTTTTAAATATTATAAAATATTGAGGAGGAGAGAGAGAGAGAGAAGAATAAAAAATGGGTTGGTAAGTAGAAAATTGAGGTGTTTAAATAGGTACTATTCCCATTGGACTTGATCTAGCCTTTTACCTAGGTGTTGGGGGTCACTTTTAGGCAAATTGAGGCATTTGGTGAGGCTCTTGCACTTGCCCTAAGAAAACTGGACTCTCTGTTCATGTAACCTACCGCAAATTTTTGGATCCGAATCCTTTGTGAGGATAGAGGATTCACCTGTGATTATTTTGTGAGGGTTTTACTATGGAGCTGTCAACACAATGGCTTAAAACAAGTCATCTTTTTACTTTAAGCAAACGAAGCTGTTTTAGGTAATACGAAAACCATCATTATCTTCTTCTCCGTTACCCTCAATCTCAATGGTTTTTGTTCTGTTTGGATAAATGTTTGAGAAATTTTTAAGAAATTTTGTAGAATTATGAGTGGAGAGAGAAATAAGAGTAATAATTAGAAGTAGAGGTAATGATTGGAGAGAGATAGAGAGAGAAATGAGAATAATAATTAGAGATAGGGATGAATAATGATAGAAAATAAGGATAATGAGTGTTTTTTGAGTTTGAATTTTTTTTTTTCAAATTGCAATCCGAACAAAGCATTAAATCTTCTCCTCCGTTCTGATTCTAAAAAGTTCCGTTGTCACGCAACAAAGGGAAACCCAAAACGGTTTCTTCTTTTATTTTATTTTTTTGGTAAACGCTGCTGCTTCTTCTTCTTCCCCCGGCCCACGCCCAATTTATCTTTCTTTCTCTTCGTCCAAGGTTCTGAATTTCATAACCCTCCATTTTTTTCCCAATTTCTTCCAAATTACAATTAGGGCTTCTGTTGTTTCTCCTTTTCCTGTTTCTTTTTTGATTTGATGTAGGACGAGATTCTGAAAAATTTTATTCTTATTTTTATGATTCTAGAATTCTAAAAATAATAATCTAAAATCTTATTTAGAATTAGAATTTTATTTTTGAAATTATATTATTAAGAAATCTTATTTCTCTACTAGTATAAATAAGGGTTGTAACCTATTTAATTATTCAACTTTTAAAAGTTTTATCAATCATATTGCAGAGATTTTCTCTTTCTTTCTTGTGTGCAAGATTTGCTCTTTGCGATGAGTTGTTTATTTCGTTTGGACTAGTACTCTAACCAGTTTCCCGTGAATTCTGTTGCGTCAAGTGATATCAGAGCACTTGCGACTTGGGAGTATTGTTTGCCGTATTTTCAGTTCCCTTGTGTCTATCAGCAAGGCATGATGAAGCCCTTTTTTTTCCGTGCTTTTTTTTTTTTTGGAAGTTGTTCTCTTGTGGCTACGCAAAGGCTGTGCTATCAAAGACGCTAATTTTGCATCCCCATGAATGCCTCAAGGATGTGGAGATTGTTGGGTTTGTTGATCGAAAGTTTGTGACGTACCTACTTCAGAATGCAATCAATCTTGAGAAGATAACTATCGATCCTTATCATCCCCTCCACTCCCTCTTCACTCCCCCCATTCTCTGTAACCCTAAAGATTCAATCTTCAGGCTCAGAGCATCTCCAATAGGCTCGGTTCTTCTTCATTGTCATCTAATCTGACGAGCCATGGCCCAAAACCTTTCGAAACCCACAAGCAGCAACATCACCTTCGTCAAGATACGCTTCGCTTCGCTACAGTAGCTCCGCTTTGTCTCTGTCGTTTGCCAGCGAAGGTAAGAAAGGTTTTTTTTTTTGGTTTGGTGACCTGCGTGTGTTCTTCCCATGACTTGTTGACCCAGAAACCCTCTCCGAATTGGCTCTTGGCCTCTTCTTTTCTCAGCCCTTGGATCTCCTTGAATGAGATCCAAGGGCTCACGGTAAAAGTCAAAGTCACGAGGATTGCCAACTCACCCATAGGCTCTTCTTTTCTCAGCCCTTGTCCAAGGGAGACTCTTCTTTTTCCAGCCTCCTCTCATCCAAGGGCTCATAACAGAAGTCACGCGGATAACAGAAGTCACGCGGGTTGCCAACTCACCCATAGGCTCTTCTCTTCTCATCCTTTTGATCTCCTTGGATGATTGAAGGGCTCACAATAGAAGTCACGCGGATTGCAAACTCACCCATAGTCTCTTCTTTTTCCAGCCCTTGGATGAGATTTCATCCAAGGGCTTACAACAGACGTCACCCGGATTGCCAACTCACCCATCCTAAACACATTTCCCTCCAAAATTTTATATTGCCCCATCTATAAATTCCCCGGCTCTTTTACCTTCCTCCTCCCACAATTCTCGCATTTCACCCAAATCTCTCTCTCAAAAAATGGCCGCCGCTAGAAATTCACTGAGATTAGTTAGGAAGTTGGTGGAGGCTCGGAGGCTCGAACTTGCCTAAGGAAGAGCGAAAGGGAGTTGAGGAGGTTCTCTCAGTGCATAACTGCCTGAGAGATTCTCTCTTGCCCAGAGGGCACCCAGAAATGGATAACGTATACCCAGCCCACCCAAAATCCAAATCCAAGAGAGCATTAACTTCAATATCGCAAGAAACTAAAATTATAGAAAAAGACCTCAATTCTAAACTCAATTGATCAAGAGCCTCTTTGTTCGACCTCTTGACCGCATCTATTTTGTTGAACCGATTCCACAATCTCTTTAGATCGCGGCAAGCAAAAGTAAATTCTGCAATTTTTGATCGCTCGTCCTTGCAATCAATTGATCAAGAGCCTCTTTGTTAGACCTCTTGACCGCAGCGATTTTGTTGAGTCGATTCTGCGATCTAAAGAGATCGCGGCAGGCAGAAGTGAATTGATCCTTTGCAAGTTTCTGTTCGCTCTTCCGCGTGACTTCTACGGTCGTTGGATCTCATCCAAGGATCAATTCACTTATGCCTACTGCAATCTCTTTAGATCACGGAATCGGCTCAACAAAATCGCTGCGGTCAAGAGGTCCAACAAAGAGGCTCTTGATCAATTGATTGCAAGGAAGAGTGATCAGAAACTTGTAAAGGATCAATTCACTTCTGCCTGTCGCGATCTAAAGAGATTGCGGAATCGGCTCAACAAAATAGCTGCGGTCAAAAGGTCGAACGGAGAGGCTCTTGATCAATTGAGTCTAGAATTGAGGTCTTTCCCTATAATTTCAGTTTCTTGCGATACTAAAGTTAATGCTCTCTTGGATTTGGATTTTGGATGGGCTGGGTATACGTTATCCATTTCTGGGTGCCCTTTGGGCGAGAGAGAATCTCTTAGGCAGTTATGCACCGAGAGTGGATTTTAGATGAAGGAATAGATGGTTAGTTGAGCACAAAATGTGATTATTTTCCTAACAGAAATGCTATTACCAATGTACCAAAACAAGTGGTCGTGTCATTCAGTTCAAAATTAACACTTTAAACTCCCAATCGAACTAAAACTCCCGAAAAGCAACAGCACAAAATGTGATTATTTCAGAATCTTGGTTCAGATTAGTGCAAAAAAAAAAAAAAAAGTTGTAAATTCGCTTGAACAAACACACACTCTCTCTCTCTCTCTCTCTCTTAATAGGTGTATGTATATACGTACATACGAAATTTTGTCATCTTTGATTAGAAAGTTGTGGGGGAGGAGATTTGGGCTGTGAGAGAGCTCAATAAAGTAATGTACTTGTAACGCCCCAAAAATTAGGAGATATTAAAAAAAATATTGAAAAGAGATTTCCAATAATAATTTTTTTCCAGACTTTAAAATTTCCAAAGACAATTTTCCCAATAGAAATCTATAGATTTACTACGTCATTGTTCCAAAAGCCCGTGTCACCATATTACAACCATATCGAATGTAATTTAAGTTTTTGAATTTGTCAAAATATTACAATATCCAATAAACAAGAAAGCTCTCAAAATATGGTTGATTTAATTTAGTCAGAGCAACTAAAGGACGGTATTCAGAGTCGACAATCTCTTCATTGGTTGTCGTCAAATGATTCTTTGCCTACGGCCAATGTTCTAAAATTCGGTACTCGGTACTCGCTCGGCCGGCCACCTTGTACCTTGTAGGCCGAGCACTTGGCGATTACTCGGCAAGTAGAAATTACTTAGATTTTTTTTTATATGTTCCCCAAATGATATTCATAAGAGCAAAGTCCACTTTCACCCCCTGTGGTTATCGCCAAGTGCGGATACCCCCCTCATGGTTTAAAATTGATCACATAACCTACTTGTGGTTTTGAAAATGTGCGGATTGACCCCCTGCCGTCATGTTTTCCATCCATATTAACGGAGGTGTATCTCACACGCCTCTAGAATATAATCTGAGTCATTCATAATGTATTAAATAAAGAATAGAGTATCTCTGTAAAAAATCATCTCGATCAGGCATCAATAACCCAGCGATCTAATCTTTAGTAAATTCAAATTTGAAATTTTAATTTCATAACAAAATCGATTCGACCATGAGCTTTTCTTTTTTTGATTGACTTGAATTTTGGTATAGATGTAGTACTCGTCAAAATTTACCATATCAACGATTTGGATTCAATTTTTGATATAAGGGATGATGTGGTTAGAATTAAAAAAAAGAAGAAGAATCAAGTGACACGATGAGGGTATATCGGTTATTTGATAGCCATTGTATTTTATGACGGGATTTAATGCCTGACTGCATTAAGTTAAACATAGCGGTACGTATCAATGAGAAGATAAAGTGGGGAGAAAATATGCAATGTGGTATGAAGAATATAATCTCACACTTGAAAGTTCCTCGCGACCGCCAATATTTAAGTTAAATAAACTATTGAAATTCTCCATCGCGACCAGTCAATTTGGTTGAACACATTATCAATAATAGTTGGGAAATTTATATCAATGGTCCTCTTAGTTTCAATCGAGCCTCATTTTCATCCTCCAAATATCAATTGCAACTCTTTTGACCTTCAAGTTTGATTTTCGTATCAAATTGGTCAAATTGATGACTTTTGTCAGCCAAATAGGATGAAAAAAATCAGATTGATGGCAGTTTGAACGTTGCAGTTTGTACCAAGTTGGTCCAATTGATGACATCTGCCCTCAATCTGATTTTTTCTGTCCAGTTTGGCTGACAAACGTTATCAATTGGACCAACTTGGTACGAAAATCAAACTTGAAGGTCAAATGAGTTGCAATTGATACTTGGAGGACGAAAATGAAACTCGGGTGAAACTAGAAGAATCATTTCTATAAATTTCCCATAATGGTTTGATTCTCAGAATCCGCCTCGTTTGGTTTGCTTTACATAACAAGATAGAAAAAAAAAACCCAAGCTGACATGCTTATACAACAAAAAAGATTCCAAACCAGCAAAAAAAAAAAAAAAACTCCCAACCATTTGCTTGTACAGACTCTAGTTATATTTGCATCACCCCTAACTCTCGCTGGTTGCAAAATTGAGCAAGAACAGCACCCTGCAAGGGACAGAGTCAGCTCGGAAAGGATTGAAACTTTAGCTTCCGAAGAAATTGTAATACTAGGAAAGGCCTGCAACTGTAACCCCAAAGCATTGACAATTTGCTGCTTCAATCTCTTTGCCGTAGTATTTTCAAATCGTGATACAGTATCATTTTTTCAATTGTAGAGAGAGAGATGGACAAGTGTGAAATGTAAAGTGAAAACCCCACCGCTTCTGCACCTTTACTATCTCTCTGGGGGTAATATACTGATATTTGTTTTCGTGCCTTAACATATTTTGTTTCGTGCCATTCTTTTTTTTATTTTTGATCCGCTCGTGCCATGGATTTGGGCCACGGACAATTTGGGCGATGTTGGGGAACACTGCTTGCGCAATTTTCTGCTCCCAACCCATGCGCTCTTTTCTTTATGCACCCAACCAACAAAATTAGGCCCCATTTTCATCTCATTTTCACTAACAAAAATAGTTTTATCAATAATTTTTTCCCTCACATACCCATCAATAATTTATTCACTAAAAATAATTTAACATTTCTCAACAACTTATTCAGAACCGAAAACATCTAATAATTTTTCAACCACATAAATTTCTATAAATTTTTCACTACCAGAGACACTCCTTTAATAAAGACCGCTCTCGGGAAATGTTAAATAACATCTACACACGCACCAACCCCACCTTAATTAGGAGTATATTCTTAAAGCATTCGCCGCAATATTTCCATATCATGATATGTATCGAGTATCGTTTTTTCAATTGTATAGATCATAGTGTTCTAAATGGCACTCAGCGCTAGCCGGGCAGCGACCTGCTGGCAAGCTCCTAGGCCTATTTGAAATTTTTTTCCAAAATATTTTTTAAAAATACTTTTAAGGCAATCGAACTTTGCCAAGCCCCGCTAAGACAGCCTCCGTCTCCAAGATCCATCAAATCTCCCTATCCATTGAACAAGCAGTCGAAGGTGAAATCATGGCGCCTACGTGCCGCCAGTTAGAACACTGATAGATCGTTTCAAGATACGATCGCGTATCTTGAGACACGTTTGCTAGAAGAGTATGAGTTTATATTGTTTAGTTAGACAATATTTTAGAAAGAGGGAGAATACTAAAGACAAAGTGTGGGGAATGAGAGTATTTGTATTACACTTGAACTCAAACATTTTTTTGCTTGGTACAAAACGGTTAGAACTCATCCCTATCTATACTACTCCATGGAAGACTCTAGTACAAAGATATTTTACAAGATAAATTTTAAGGTAATTCTAGAATTATACGTGTGACTAATTCTCACAATTTTTTTTTTTTAGATATTTCACAAGGATATTTTCTTGAGCAATTTTAGAGTTTTCAAAAACTAGATATTTATATATTCTTCAATAATATCTTCCATCTTTGAGTTTTATCAATTGGAGTTTTGTCAATTGAACGTGTTTGGACTTAACTTTCTTGTGCAAAAATATTAAATTTAGTTTATGCTTCAATAACGTTAATGTTAATTAATATACACTGACACCAATAACTAAATCCCAAAAAATTAGGAACGTCCTTATATGTAAAATACAATAGTAACTGATAACCAAGGGCATAATAGTGCAACATGACAATTTGAGGATGAAAACATAAGTATTCAAACATACTAGGATGCACACCTAAATAAGTCTTCTATTTAAGATGCCTATTTAATTTCTTCATTAAAAAGCAGATAGTCATGCACCTAATAATACCAATAAACTATGATTACATTTTTAAAAAAAATTTAAGATATAAAATTTCAAGTCTCTCAATTGAGGCATATTATATTAAGGCTTTATGTTCCTTTTGCTAGGAAAAGAAAAGTTACGCAAAACACAATTGAAGTATGATTCTTTCTTCTATACAAGCCCCATACATTGAGATTGAATTTCTATCAAATAGTTTGAAATTTGTCATAATTAGATCAAACGGCTTAGATTGATGCATTTGAGGTTCCGGTTTTTGAAATAAGGTCGGATTTTTTTTTTCCAATGAGGAATCGTAAGATACGTAACATATTAGGATACGCGGTCGTATCATAGGATTTCTATACAAAAAGAATACAAGGTGAAATATGTATGATACAAATCGTAAGATACGTATCATGTATCATAGGTTTTTAACAACTAAGCTGACTAAAGACAATACGGAATCTTGAAACCAAAAGGACGACAGTTTAACGTAACAAGCATAAAAAGCCTGGCATTCAGGGAGGCATGGTTTCCATCTTGAGGCAAAATTGTACCCCAGTTTGGTCTCTACATTGAAAATTATGAACTTAGGCAAAATTACAACAGCAAGCAACTTAAAATTTGGTATATGAGCGGGAATCATCTTACGATCGACTAGATAATGTATAACTTTACCGGAACAAGTCATCGGAATTAATTTAACAGGATTCAATGCTTGAGGGACAAACAAACAGTACTTTGTACTCATCCGTAATCTTCCGATGGAAGACTGATGATGCCATGTAGGCACGTCAATCTTCGTATAAAATTGCCCAAAACACCAATATTACGTACAGCTCTCAAAAGAAGAACGTACGTACAAACCACTCGACTCCTCTCCTAATTACCACCCCTAATTTAAGGAGTGTAATCATATATAAAAGATTATCTTCTAACAAACATGGAAAATACTAGTGGAGTAGCTCTTTGCAACTGATTTCCCCGCCACTTACAAGTACGTACAACAATTAAACCAACCAAACTCAGCTAACTAATGAGTACAAACCATCGAAGCTAGCATGACTAAACTACTGAATTACCAAAACTCTATAAACAACCAAGTCAAACTCACAAATTCTAAGAGTACTCTAACAGAAGAGTGATCGATAAACTACAAAATCACATGGAAATTGTGGTCGACTGCCATACCTACTGCGCTGAAACCCTAACAGAAAAGTGATAATCCAATCCACCTGTTATCGCAATTCAGAAGTTGAGATAAATTACTGAATCAAATTCATGTTCAGATTATTGGCAACGAGAGCTCTGGAACGCTTAATTGAACTAAAATTGAACTAAAAGTTGGTTTTTGTGACTATACCTTAGTTCTTCTGCCGCGAAGAGAACGAAAATTAGGAAAATGGAAATCATCTTCGCGTCTTTAAGATGCGAGGTCCAAGAAAACCACGTAGTTTTTGGGCCAAGGTCAGGTATATTTTAGTAATCCGAGCTATTCATTGTAGAGGTTGGTGGGAACTCTGGATACGAGAAAAATCACGATGATTCGATATCGATTAGTATGTTATCGAATTGAATTTATCTTATGAGAAATGAAGTTAAAATGAGTTTGGCCACACCGGATCGAATCCATGTCACCTTAAACTCAGCCTTTCTGGACGCGATCTTTTAGGTCTAAGAACCTTGGATACCTGCAAGGCCCATTTTTGACCTGGGTCGGGTTCATTTAAACGATGTGAGCCATTAAGACCCCTTTTGTTAAGAAAAATAAGTATTTTTTTCAAATAAATACTTATTTTTTGAATTAAAGGTGATGTATTATGAGAGATGACCTGTCTCGTAAGCGAAATTTAAGTAGTTAAAAAAATAAGAACCTTAGCGAAAATGGACCTAATTTTGTAAAGCTCATGGAAAATGATAACAAAAGTAATATTAATTAAATACCAATTTACTTATGATCAGAATACATTTATCTTTATAAACATGGGTCCAGAGCTTTCAGCTCAAGGTGCAGTCATTTTAGTTCTCAAAAAATTTATATATTTAAAGGGTCCCTCCTATTTTTGGTACCCATTTATAGTATTCTAGTAAAAATGGCCCATTTCTAATTTTCACTCTAGGTTCCGAAAAATCAGAAAATATCAAGTTGGGTTAAAATGTGAAATATGTATCAATATCATCAGGTCTTATGGAGCAAAATCACATGAACCACAAGGTCTATGGGATATAAAAGTACATAATAAAATGTTATGCACGCCATAAGTTCCGGTTCGAAAATTTGCATTCCAATAGGGGTTGGTAGCCATCGTCCAGGATATCCACCCAGAAATAAACTAGAGATGTCAAGCCAATCTCGTGAAGAAACAGAACGGTCGGACATTATGAACCGCGCCAACCCAAGAATCAAGCTTTCTACATCAAGAGAATGATATCGGCCCAAAAAAAAAAATGGTGGACAGCTGAGCCTCAGGTTTTCACTTTGGAATGCTTTACAAGCCAGTCAATAACTGTATCAATGTTGCTTGAGTTCTTGCACGAAATCATGAAGCAACAAACTTCCCTGTCTGGAATGCCATTGAGATCCCTGCACCGCATATAGCAATGTTATCAACAAGCAAGGATGAATACACTGTCCTTTGACAACTGAGAATGTTGGAAACTTAAAAACCAAAACAGCATTTCTTGGGGGTACTTATTTCGTTTCTTTTGTTGGAACGTGATAATCTCACTCCACATTTAGTCATTTACAATGACCCAAAAAGGAGTGGCTAAAAGTGGAGTGGGAAGATCATTTCCGGTTTTGTTGAACCGCAGAAAGAACTACATGGCAACCCGCAGAGCACCATCTTTATTGCAAGGCAAATTAGAGTGACCGGAGTATATGCTTACATTTCATCCGTCAAAGCTTGTTTAGTCAATGCTTCGGGTTTGTCACTTTTGTTCCCAAGTACCAGCAAAGGAATACCACTCAACGAGGGTTTACTCAATAGGTCATGAAGTTCACTTCTTGCAACAGGCAAGTTATCTTGATCTGCAGCATCCACCACATAACTGCATAACCAAAAAAAAAAAATTGAACATGTGAAATATTAGAGGGATCCAAATGACTGAACCGCTACAATGCCACATCTTAAAATCAGCTGTAAAAGTTCAACAGTGCACAAGATAATACACAATAACAATGTAGTCAAAGCAATGAAATCAGTTGAAGGCCGAATGGCATGCTCTCACCTTATCCGCTCTATCAGAGTACATCAACGAGCCATTAATCGGCAAAAGCAAAGAAAGAGACAATGGACACAAAAGGAACATGAAAAACATCCATAGAGTCTGTGTGACTTCCTTGGCCTTTATTTCACTACTGCAGTGTCTGTCCGACTTTCATTTGCTATTTGCTTTCTTGCTTTAATCACTTACTTGTATTGTGTTGCATTAAATTTGCTAACTAATTGTTTCTAAAAAAGTTAAATGAAAATAAAAGAATAAACAGAGACACATGATGTTCTTGGATATCTTATGCTATTGAGGTCGGACAATTTTTTTGCAGAAGTGCAGAGGAGACAATTGTGAGACCAAAATAGACAAGGTAGTCAAAAAAATGTAAACAAGGTCAAAACCTACACAATGGCTGAAACTGCCCGGCAATATCTCTCCCACATACTGCGAAACCGGGGTTGGCCTCCAAGATCCCACATCTTTATAGTCACATTACCTTTAGTAACCTTTCTCATATTAAATCCCACCTGCAACCAACGGATAAAATAATCAAAACAACTGGCAAAGGAGCACTAGTATACTGAAAATTAGCTTCTAGCTAAAGTTCCACACAAGGATATAAATTACACACCGTGGGTATCATGTCTTCACTATATCCACCAGTCTTGGAATGAAATGCAACCACAGTCATACAGCAATTAGCACCACATTGTATGAAATCACAAAGGAAAATAAATGCCCAAAAGATCTTGATGAATTATGACTTACTGCAATGACATTTACAAGTGATGTTTTCCCTGCATTTTGAAGGCCTATCAGAGATAGTTCCATTTCTTGCTTGAAGAAGAAGCTGCAATCCACATGGTACAGAAATTAGGAACAAAACAAGTACAGTTTATTGGGAGACCCGCTTAATGTGCCAATGACCCGAAATTAGACTTAAAAGGTGCAAAAGGGTTGTTAGATACCAATCATTGCATGGGTACCGTGAGAGGCAAGGAAAATTAATAACGTAAAACCAGGTTCTAATCCAACCAAACAAAGTGCAGTAGTAAATATCCCAACTAGACAATATGATCCACGGAATGCTACCCATGGAGACATAATAACTAATAAGAGGCATATCAGTCGGCAGGCTTAACTTATAGGCAGGCTATAACTGGTTTAACCCCATGCCAGAAGAAGTACCTCTTATATGTCAGAGTGAAAGATATTAAGTCGATCAAGAAGATCTCAAATAAACAAATACAAAAAAGAAAAAGTATGGATTACTTGCTAATTTAGGAGAGAAACTTTTGGTACAATTAGAAATAAAACTGAAGATACATCATAAACTAATGGCCTAGAGATACCTATAAGCAACAATTGTGGATACATTGGACCAATTATATTAAGAAATCAAGGAGAATGCCTTTCAAAAACAAGAAATCAAGGAGACTGTGCCTTAATTACAAAATTTGTGCAAGTTATGGAATGTGAATCAGGAGTATCATTCCACTATAACAGTATGTGTGTAGCCAAAATGAAAGTTTTGAGGTCCATGAAAGGTGTTACAAATTAAGATTAGAACAATAAATGACTGCATTTTGGACAGAAGTTAGACTTAACCATGGAAGCTATAAGTAGCTCCATTGAAATAAAATCAAGGATATTTGTTTGTAATGGCATGTTCATCGGTAACATAGAACAAGCGGCATGTACATAGGGAGTAAATTGCAGCAGGTTGAGGGTGCCAGAAATTACAAGGAGAATAAGGGAAAGATCTCTCTTCAACTAACTGAATTCATGTTTGTTGGACTTTTCTAGTCGAATTTCGTGTTTAGTTCCACTTTCAACTTCTGTTTTATTGGAACTACTGATTACAATCTATGAAGCACCGACACTCCAAAAGGGCGCCGTACCCACGTATTGGACACGGGGACACGGCGGGGACACGCCTAAATACGTATTGGACACGCCACGTGGCGTGTCCAATAATTTATATTATTTTTTGATAGGGGACACGGCTGGGACACGGCGGGGACACGGCTGGGGGTTAAAATGTAATTTTTTTAAAATTTTAGGGGTTAATATGAAATTATTCAAAACTTTTGGACTAAACTGTAATTATTCCTTTAAAACCTATATTATGTTCTGACTGTTCATTTTCTCATTACCTTTCAAATTCCAAGCCCAAGGAGACGACAAGCACAGACTCGGATGTCTGTCTCTCGTTCCTCTCTGTCTCTCTGTCTCTATGTGTCTCTCTTTATGTGTGTATATTTAGGTGTATATATATGTATTTTTATTTGAACCATGTTAATCTCATACATTAATCATTATTAATAGGACATGTCTACCTCAACGAGTGCAATGTAATGCTTAGTACTTATGACGAAATATGAATGTTAACTGTTAGTATTTATAATCTATTATGTTAAAACTATTAATGGTTAGTATTTATGACGAAATATGAATGTTAACTGTTAAGTTGTTCATTATTTACGTTTTGCAATGTAAACATGGAGAAAAAAAATATATAAATAAATAAATAAATATATATATATATATATTATATATACACGTGGCGTGTCCCCCGCCGTGTCCGTATTTCCATTTTTTTAGAATTGCCGTGTCCCGTATCCGTGTCCGTATCCGTGCTACTTAGATTACAATAA